>BSBK01011419.1:190000-282164 GCA_027943335.1 Chamaecyparis obtusa
TTTATCAAGTGTTCCTTGTATGCTTTGGTTTGAGTCTATTTGTAGACTCTAGTATCTAGTACATTATCAGCTCTTGGGACTGTAGTAGAGGGTAATTAGAGATCTTCCACATCTCTGATCATTTCCTTGAGATTTTGATCCATGTCTTGCTATGGTCCTTTGTAATGGACTAAGTCTGCAATGTTAAAAGTAGGTGACAATCCACTATCTTCCAGGATCTCAACTTTAAAGCATTATCACCATACTTAGATAAGATAGGATAGGGACCTATACTCCTCATCTGCAACTTGTGAGGGACTCCCTTTTGAAGTCTTGATTTTTTAAGATGCACCATGACCATGTCACCCACTTTGAACTAAACAGTTCTCTTACTCTCATCAACCTTGGCTTTATGTTTCATGGTATTCTCTATCAAAGTCTTCTAGACTATTTCATGTATCTCTTGCATTGCATAGACAAAATCATCTACATATCCACTTGCCTTCACTCCATCCTTCAACTCTCTCAACTCAAAGAATCCTCTAGGATGCAATCCATATACTATCTCAAAGGGGCTCTTCCCTAGTGATCTATTGATGGTATCATTGAAGGTATACTTTGCTTTTCCAATCAATTGATCCCATTGCTGTCCATACTCCTTAGTCAAGTATCTTAGAAGAATTCCAAGGCTTCTATTCACCACTTTGGTGTGACCATCAGTTTGGGGATGGTATGCAGACCCAAATGATAAATTAGTGCCTAATCTTTGCCAAAGAGTCTTCCAAAAATAACTCATAAATTTGGTGTCTCTATTAGACACAATGATCTTAGGTAACCCATGGATTCTTAATATCTCTTGAAAGAAGAGAGAGGATATTTGGCTAGAATCATTATTGGTCTTGCATGGCACAAACTAAGCCATCTTACTAAATCTATCCACAACTACATAAACACTATCCATGCCTTGTCTTGGGTAACCCAACTACAAAATCCATGCTCAAGCAATCCCAAGGCCTAGTAGGAATATGTAGTGGTTGGTAAAGGCCTACATTTGAAGAAGTACCCTTTTCTCTTTGACATACAATACAAATTTCCACATACCTCCTAACATCAAGATTCATCCTTGGCAATTAATAGAACCTTTGAACAAGTTCTTGGGTCTTAGTGATCGCAAAATGACCACTCAATGCACCATTGTGCTTTTCCTAGATTAATTTCTCCCTAATAGACCCTCTAGGGACACACAACTAATTTCCCTTGAACAAAATATTACTTTGCAAAGTTTATTCAACATACTTACTACAAAAATGGTTTTTGTATTCAATACATGCCTTATAAATGTCTGCAAAACCCTCATCATCAACATATAGATCTTTGAAATGATCTATTCCCATGCTCTTCAACTAAATTTTCTGAATTGTGAGAGCTCTCCTAGATAATGCATTTGCCACTTTATTGAGGAGACCTTTCTTGTGTTTGATATTAAAGGTGTAAGCTTGTAGGTATTCCACCCATTTCATGTGCTTATGGCTCAACTTCTCTGGAGAATTCAGGAAACTTAAAGCTTGATTATCAAAATAGACAATGAACTCCTTGGGTAACAAATAGTGTCTCCATTTCCTTAAAACCTAAACCAATGCATACATTTCAAGGTCATAGGAAGAATACTTCCTCTTGGCTTCACTCAAATTTTCTAAATGAAATGCTACCGGTCTACCCTCTTGGCTCCAATAGTCACATTGCTTGCATCACACTCAATGGTGAAAAGCTTCTCAAATCTTGGAAAGACTAAGATGGGTTTGGTAGCAATATTTTCTTTCAACAACTCAAAACTCTTGGTGTCTTGTTCATTCCATACAAACCTTGTCTTCATTCCTCCTTTGATTGTGTCCAACATGGGAGCACAAATAGCACTGAACTTCCTTATAAAATTCCTATAATACTAAGCAAGGCCATGAAAACTTCTTACCTCTATCACTGACCTTGGAGTAGGCCAATTCATAATGTCTTCCACTTTACTCTTGTCCATTTTCAGATTTCCATGAGAGAGAACAAACCCAAGGTACACTAGCTCTATTTTGATGAACTCACATTTCTCCAAGTTTATCATAATATTCTCTTCATGCAGCTTCTTGAAGACAGTCTCAAGATGTTGAAGATGTTGTTCTCTTGTCCTAATATAAATCAATATATCATACGGATATACTACTACAAATTTTCCAATGTAGTCTTTGAGGACTTCATTCATGAGCCTCATGAATGTGGAGGGGGTATTAGACAGTCCAAATGGCATGAAAAGCCATTCATACAAACCTTCATTGGTTTTGAATGTTGTCTTACATTCATCTCCCTCATGTATCCTAATTTGGTGATAGCCACTCTTCAAATCTATCTTACTAAAGTACTTAGCTTCACCTAGACAATCCATTAGGTCCTCAATCCTAGGTATGGGAAACCTATACCTAATGGTTATCCTATTTATTGCTCTTGAATGAGTACAGAGTCTCCATGTTCCTCCTTTCTTTGGTGCTAGGATAGTAGGTACTGCACAAGGGCTAATGTTTTTCTTGATAAGGCCTTGATTAAGGAGTTCTTCTATTTGCCTCACAATTTCCTGATTTTTTTGAGGTGTCATCTTGTAGGTTGCCTTATTACGTAGGGTGGCTCCGGGTATGAAGTCTATCCTATAATTTATGGCTCTTGTAGGGAGTAATGCTAATGGTTTTCCATCACTTACTATGCCTTCATAATTTTGTGTCATACTTTGTATCTCCTTAGGTATCTTTGATTTCTTGTCTCCTTTTTCTTCATTCTTTTCTCTGTGTCTTAGCACCAATGCATAGAAAAATCCTTCTCCTTCTTCCATGGCTTCTATGAATGTTTTCTCACCCACCATAAGCACATTAGGAACTATTGTCTTCACATTTTAATCTTCTAGCAATGATTGGATCTTGAAAGTTACTTTATCCTTCTTGAATGTATAGGAGTTCTTCACTCCATCATAGATAGCTTGGTGGTCAAATTGCCATGGCTTGCCTAGGATCAAATGACATGAATCCATGGGAAGCACATCACATAGAACCTTTTCCTTATATCTCCATATAGAGAACTCTACCTATGCTTTCTCATTGACTAAGACATGTTGTCCCTTATTGAGCCATGTGACCTTGTAAGGATGGGTATGAGGTATCCTTCTCATGCTTAACTTGTTGACTGCTTCCTCTGACACAATGTTGTTAGTAGACCCTGAGTTTATAATAGCTCTACATACTTTTCCCATCACCTTAAATTTGATTTTGAATAGAGACCTCCTTTGGCTTGGCTCCTCCTTGACTGGCTCCTTGATCAATGTTCTCCTCATCATGAGGTTCTCACCTTCTTTGGAATTTAGTGGTACCTTAGAGTGTGTCTTGATGGCATTTGTCTCTTCATGAACTATATTAGTTCTTTGGTTACCTCCTTGAGAAGTACTACCCTTCTCTGGACACCTATAGGCAGGGTGTCCCATTTGGTTGAAATGGTAACATTTAATATTGGCAAAGTAATTGCCTCTTCCTTTTCCACCACTTCTACCTCTAAAATTTGAGTTCCTTAATCTACCACTTCTACTAGAACTTCATTCTTGCTGCTCAGTGTACTTGAGTTCTCCTTGTCTCCTTGATTCTCAACTTCTTCCACCATAGCCACCTCTTTATCCTCTACTATCCCTTCCTCTACCTCTTCCTTTGGAGGTTTTCTCTTGCTTCCTTTTTCCTTTCTCCTTTATCTTCAAGGCCATTTGATAACATTGGTGAATGGTTTTGAAGTTCACAAGACTCATGTCTTCTTGAATAGACCACTTGAGTCCATTCAAGTATCTAGCTAGCTTGATGCTTTCATCTTCCACCACTTGTGACCTTAAGCACAACTTTTGGAACTCTTCAGTGTATGCTTGGACATCCAAATCTTTTTTTTCTAAGATTGTGTCTTCTCCCATGTAGCTAAACCTCATAATCATTAGATAAGTAAGTCTACTTGACTTTAGTCAGCATTCCCTTCCATGAGACTATAGGACTCTTTCCTTCTTTCTCCCTCTCAGTTTGAACAAACTTCCACCATGTGAGAGCTAATCCTCTCAACCTTGACTTGGCCACACTCACTTTTTGGGCCTATGTGATACCATCACATTTGAAATGGTTCTCTATTCTATCAATCTAATCCAAAACTGAATCTGGATCCATTTGTCCACTAAAAAGTGGTACAACCTCTAAAGCTTTCCCACTTAAGGCCTTCAATGCCTTTAAGAAGGGTTCTTAATCACTAATAGGGTCAAGGGTTGGAACTTCCTCTTCTACATCCACTCCATTTTCCCTTGCTTCTCCTTCTTCTTCTTCTTTCTAATCTATCTTATCTTTCATCTTCTTAGCTTTGTCTTGGACTTCTCCCAAGAGTTGCTCTATTTGAGACAACCTTTCTCTTAAAAACTTGTTGTCTTCTTCTTTCTCATCCACCTTTTTGGATATCTCAATGTTAGTGACCATGGGCTTGTCTTCTACTAATCCAAATGGTGTATTCTCTCCAACTGATTTAGTAGGCTGAAACATCCACTACAAGCATTATCTATAATCAAGCTCTGATACCAATATGATGTGAGTGTTCCAATGACTTGCTTGCACTATTAACTAAGACGATCTTCTTTATCTTATTCAAGGATCATAATCTCCTCTAGGTCCTTATTAGGCTTAGGTGATTCAATAATTCCTAATCCCACTCTTCTCCAAGAGTCTCACACTTGTACTTCACCTTTGAAAGACTAACACCCTAGTAGTTACTTCACTTCCTCTTCTACACTTAAAAGGATCTAAGTGTCAATCCACTCTAACATCTATGAATCATTGTAGGGGTGTCCATCATCATGAAAATAGTCCATTTGATCCCATTTGAATCCATTTTGATGGATCTCTTGACTCTTTGTAGTCAAGTCCAAGTTTATGTCTTCAAGAGGCCTAATTGGGCTTATTCCCTTGTAGCCTTTCATAGTGTGTTTTTCTCACTTCTTTCAAAACTTTCCCAAAGAAGTTGAAAAACTAGTCCCACATTTAGATACACTTTACCACTTTACAAGATATTTTGAAGGTTTTAGTTTCAAAAGTGCTCTGTACATAGGGTTCCTACAATCTAGGATCAATAGGGCTAATTTTTAGGATTGTTTGCAACTTAGTAGAAAAATTACTCAAAACTTGGTCTCAGTGATTGGTATGAACTCAACCATCATATTATGTTAGGATAAGACTAAACCCTAACTGGAAGTGTACTTAGTCCATACAGTACTTTCTTCCCCTGCATGAAATATGCCAATTCTTCTGTCCTAAACCACTAACTGGGCACTATCAGCTCGCCTAGGGCTTAGTAGTAAAAATAGCTCTCCATCTTTCTAAGAATCTTAATCCTAAAAATATGTACACTAATAACTCCCCTAACATTTCCTTCCATCCTTAGGTGTTTCCCATGGCTATATTTCATGGGGGAGCCATGAACTGATTGGTTGACTGATCAAGACAGGACCAGTGGACTCACTAAACACAAAACAATTTATCTAAGACCTTATACTACATCAAAATTACTAACTTACTAAATTAAAAATGTTTGTAACTATCTTAGGAACACAAAACATCCATTAGTTTGAAGCATTCAATCCATAAGATGGCACTATCACAATGAAATGATCGGGTTTCTCAGAAAACCAAAATTGTAGACTGTATTGCTCTCTCCAAACTTGTTACAATCAATCACTAATTCTTAGATTCAAGTCCTTGGGTAACATTAGATGCCATCTCTATTATTCTAGGCCTTTTTGGTTGATTCCCCACTCCTATTCATAATGGGATCCAAAGATAACTGAGTTGCATGCAACATTTGCAATAATTGCAAATGTTGTCATAGCAACATTTTAGCAACTTTTGGCATCTTTTCCATTATGCCTTCTCCCTAAGTTTTAGGACCTCTAACCTCTTCATTTCAAGGATCCAAGATCATTAAAAGGCCTCAAGGCATCTCTTTGTCTTCATTTATGTGTTTAGGACATGTTCATGACTCAAATCCAACATTTAGCAACTAAGCCTAAGTAATTGAAAAACTACTAACAATTGCTATTGTTGTGACCTTAGTCCCAATGACTAACTCACCTAGCCCACATTGCAATGACCTTCTAAGTTATAGAAAAAACCTAACTATCTTGACTCAGCCAATGTCAAGTACAAGCCAAAAATGATAAAAACATGGAGGATAGCCCTTGTGTGCTCCTGCACCAACATAAGTATTTAGTAACGAAAAAACCCTTGTTAGAATGAAACCCACAAAGCTTCACTATATGCAAAATGGAAGGTGCCTGTCAGGGCTACAATTTGTGATCACTTCTAATGATCTTACCCTATTAGGAGTAACATGTTAGACTTGTAAGGTCTACGGTTAAGATATTTTAGCAACACAATGTATGTGTGCACTCGGTTAAGAGATTTATATAAAGACCATTAAGTCCATCTTCTTGAAGGATTTTTTCTATTTGCTATAATTGTTAGAGAGTAGACAAAAATATAGATAACATGATAGCCTACAATCTTAAATTTCTTATTATAGATCCATTACGTTTCCAAAATATATGTATCACCTATTGTGATGGATAATACCTTTGTTCTTCTCGGTAGCCTTGAATGTAGTTCTTCATAACTGAATTATTCTTTATCTATTCTTTTGCATGAGAACCTTTGTCTGATCCATAGATATCCTTGTGTGGCTACAATCATCATGTTCTTGATTGATTATACATCTATATATACAATGTATTGACCTAATTAGGTTTCATGCTTTTCTTAAATAACTCTTAAGATCAAAGGTTTACAACTTGACCTTGATCTCCTAGTTTGCATGAATAAAATTAGTTAAACTAATTAAATCCATCATTTATGTTTTTCTTGATCCTTAAGAAATGGTTATCAAGCTAAGCATAAAACTATTCTAAAGACTAAAGTGCTTTAGCTGACATGTAGCTTACGCCCACTTTTGTTGGTGCTAAAATTATCTCTCGGTTAGACTGGTGCTTGGTGATGTCTCTGCTCGGTTATTTCTCTATAGAATAATCATTGGTTATGTCTTTTCTCACATGTGTCTCTATTCGGTTGATATAAGGATCTATTATTATTATATGCTTGGTGATCAAAACATGTCGGTGGCCACTGTGCTAGGTGTACACTATGCTTGGTGAATGCTAATCGACATACCGAAACTGTTTGCTTGTATACTAATGACAAATTCTGATCCTTTAAGGATTATCAATCACACCCTTTGGAATTAGTCTAAAAAAATGATATGTACAATATATAAACCAATTTCTTCACTTATACAATGAATCCCCCTATGTGCATTCTCTCAGTATGTACAAGTTTCCCCTTTTTACAATGTCTGTACATATACATTTTCCCCCTTTTTTTGAAAATAATGACAAAGATGTATAATTTATAGCTTGTCAAAAATGTTCTTATGAGATTGCTTGATGACTACCATTAGCTTTCCTATTTCTCCTTCAGGTGTTCTAGGGTCGTTTGTTCAAAGGTGAGTTGAGCATGCATGTTATAGATGCTTTCAACTACTGACATATTTGGGGGGGCAATTAGAGTCTTTTCCATTGTCATGTGTGTCATCAGCAATGTGAGATTCGGTAGTAACATGGCTTGTAGCTTGGTTACTTCATCTCTGATTTTTATTTTGGCCTTTTGTATCTCACATCTTAACTATTTAGATTCAACTAGATTTTCATAATGCAATTGGAATGCATTTGTCTTGGTTGAAAGACTTTGTGCACTAGCTTTAAGATCTTCATTCACCTTAGCTATTTGTTCATCATACTTAGTGGTGAAGTTCTCAATAGTGCATAGCATTTAAACTAGAGTAACTAACTTTGAAATAGCATATTCTAATTGAGTTACCAGTTTGGGAAGTTTCACCTTGTTTACTGTGACTTCTTGGGTGATTTTCTCTATGATTATTTATGAATATTTCTCCTCTGCTATTTCCTCAATGACCTTCTCGATGTCTACATTCTGTTGTGTGATTTCCTTGGTCATAACTACTAATTGATCAATGATGGGTGCATTTTGATCAATCTATGTGTTAGGAACTACATGCATTAGAATTTCCCTTTCTATTTCTAGGACTTGTGTACTCCTATGTTCCATTTTGAAGTTGTTGTGTTGTTCCTTCCTTTTGCATAGCTCCCCATAACTTGTTAGTGAGTCATGATCAAGTGTTCTTGGATCACAGTCAAGTATCTCTATGATTTCCTCAAGTGTAAAGGGTGTTTTATTTTTCTTGTTCTTTTTCTTCTTTAGAATGTTGCTTGATGTAGGGGCATGTGGTATGATAGCAAGAGCCTTTTTTTTCTCGGTTTATGTCATTGATTTATTTGGAGGTGTGGTGCCTTGGCTAGGTTGCTCGATTAGTACCTATTGGATAGTTGTAGAAATCTCTACATCAACCTTGTCTTGACTTGCAGCCTTGTCTTCCTTTTCACTATCCTTGATGCTTGTATCACTTGGTTTCTCTCCACTATTGTCTACCTTATCCCTTTTTTCATCACGTTTGTCCATCGGTGTGTTTGTTTTAGGCTCAGGTTTTTTCTCCTTTGATTATGTTATTATATTGATAGCTTTTATGAATAAAGACATATTACCTAGTATTTGTGCCTATGCAACATTGCTAGTGTCCTCTTCCTTTGTTTTCTCAATAGCAATATTTACATCTTCATCTACCATGACATTATCATCAGAATCACCATGTGTTAAATATCATATAGTAATATCTTTTGTTTCTCCTAATGATTGCAATTTCTGAGGAATATAATCCATGGCCTTACTTCCCTCTCTTGACAAGTCAATGGGATTGACATCCTCAGTGTCATTGATGAAAATATGCTTGGGTCTTAGTGTGGCTTCCTTCTCCTTGTTGTGAGTAGTCTCAGTTATAGCTAGTACCTGCTTGGGTGGATTAAAGATTTGTGTCAAAATCTTATTTCTATCAATGTCAATATATTTGAGCTTGTTCTACAATACCTTGTATGCTCTTGTTTTGTAGAAAATTTCTTTTCATGCTCCATCATTGTTGATTCAATTTATTCAACTGTGGAATTGGGCATACATACTAATATTCTTTCCCCAATCTATTTTTTCATGTGCGATGCATATGTCTACCTTCCTAAAATTTTATCTTGTAGCTCGTTTCAAATATGTGTGCCAAATTGTAGGGGTACATACTTGTAAGCTACCATAATCTGAATAATTGCTTCTTCTATTTTATTCTGATCCTTTGTAGACAGATTGTCTAATCTTAGGATTTGATATACTACCTATGTTGATGATTGAATCTACAAGTACATCAATTGTCCTTGGTATTTTGACCTTTTCTACTTGGATTCTATATTCTCTTTCTAATTCTGTAGTATCATCCTTGTCCTCTCTTCCTCTTACATATGTTTTTCATTGTCCAGGCTCAATTGAGGCTTTTCTTTTCATATATGTTTTCACTATGCCTTTCTTCAATGGTGGTGAATCTACTTGAGCTATTTTGCTTATGGTTCTAGATGTAGTTGTCACGTCAATAACCTTTTTTTTCTTAGCCTTTGGTGGCTCTCCATCAGATTCAGTAGACTCATAATCACTTACTTCTTTACCTTCACTGACAAGTGACTATTCCTTGGTGATATCTTGTGTTTGTTCCAACTCTTCATCTGTTATCGAGAGTTTCTTCTTAAGTATTTTCACCATTTCAATTTGCTTCTTCCCTATCTTCTTGACTACTAAGTCAGTATTTATTCTTGACTTGGATTCTTCATATGTGCCAAAGATTTTTTTAGACTTTTCAACTGGTTCATTCAGTAGGGCTTCACTGGCATTTGTAGCTTGATCTATGTCAATTTCATATTCTATTGCTGGTAACCATGCTGTTCTAGGGTTGGGAGCCTTGATGAGTGTAGTGTTGGTGTCAACTACAATGCATATCTCATCTTTATATTTTTCAACCAACTGTGCAGGGATTCTCATCCTTTTCTACATTCTAGTCTTGAGTGTATTGAAGTATGCATCCACTAGTGGTATGAAATTGTCTCCTAGTGACCTAATACAATCACTAATCTGTGCTATGATCGGTTGGTTGGTGTCCCAAGTGACATTACTAATAGAAGGAAAGAATTTCTGGAAGTAAAAGAATGTGCATACTAATAGAGAACCAAACTTACATGTATTAGATCTAGCTGATCTAATTATTCTCAGGTTTTCTTCTTGTTGCTTCAGTGGCAGCTTGGCTAGGTCTAATTGCACTCCATTCTTTACTATCTTGTATGTTGTGTCAACAGCTCCACAAGCAATGTTTTTCACCCTTCTTCCTTGAAATATCTTATATCCAATCACATATGCACCTAATTTCAATTCAGGGTCAGTGATTGAATTCAATCTAAGACTTTTGCCATCCCATTCGGCTCCATTCATCTTTTCAATCTTGGGGCGACTAGGGTGCCTTTGGGATTTTGTCATCTCGATGATTGGGTATCCGATGAGTGTATGAATTAGATCCTTTGTGATTGTTTTAGGTTCATCTAACCACATTTTACCTTCATGCACTTGACTGATGGTGCAAGAGCACCTAGGTTAGAAAGCATTTTGGGTTTGTAAGTTGTTTGTAAGGTGTTTTGTTCATCCACTCTTGTAATGACCAATCTCAGTTTGAGGAACAAACACCATAGTTGTTTAAGTTGTTTGTTTCTTAGTTTAGTGTGTGTTGAGGTAATTTGTAAACCTCTAGAAATCCAACCAAGGCTCTAACAACTGAAGAAGGTGAAAATGCACTAAGATGAAGTGCTCGATTTACACTGGTGTTTGGGCAGTACTAGTGCTCGGGTTACACTATGTTACTCAGTGATGCTACTTAGACCACTTGATGATGTCACTTGGGTTACACTACTGCTCAATGATGTTTCTTGGTGATGTTGCTCAGGGTTTCTTATGGGGGTCTAGTTTGTATTGACGCTCGATGCACATGCTTAGTTCATTTTGGCGGTCAGTACTAATGCTCGGTAACATCGATTAATGACCTAGAAATCATGTCTTTGTCTTTTATGACTAGCTTAGTCAATTATAACAGCTCATTACGTGTCATTTTTATCTTCAATGGGTAGTTACACCTATTTTAGTGATGTGAAGGTTACTTAATGATCACCCATACCTTCTTTATGAGGTTGGTGAAAGTTGTTGAAGAGCACGAGATATATATTGTTGGATGCAGACTTGGTTGCAGAGGATAGTTTTCATAAGAGATTCAAGAAAGTTAAATAAAAGTTGTAGAGTGTGTTTTTAGTCTATCTTTGAGCATCATTGTCTATTTTAAGTGCAAATATCTTAGTTGTTTTTTTCTATTTCACAAGATGTGCGTTCATGGCCCATTTTTGGTAGTAATTACTACATGGCTCCTCAAGCTTCTTGAATCCATGGTGAGAACCATGTGCCTATATGGAATTCAAGAGGAGCCCTTGTACATAGTTTTATGTTGATTTTTGGTAGGAGAGGTTTTGGACATGAAGGTGGAGTTCTTACCCTAGGCGAGCTTGGTGATAGTTCGGGTAGGGAAGAAAACTGATAGAAGATGTTGTGAGTGTATTGGCTGAATGAGTTGGTTTAGCTAGGAGATTGAATATACCTTTGTAGGTTCAGTAAGTATGAATGGATAACTTATTGATGGGGACTAGGTCTTGAGAGAGAGGTAAAGATCTTAGTGACTTACCTTGGGTTATGGTTTAGAATACCCTAGAAGGTCCAAGAAAGGGACCTTGGAGAAGAGTCAGGCTGACTCTTTATGTAGTGGACCCAAACTCCCCACCAGATTGGTACCAGAGTAGAAAGATTTGGGCTTGTGTTGTTTGAGTGGTATCTTTAGATGAGTCTATAGATTCACACAAAATGGTGACCAACATGGAACTGGCAAAGAATGTAGAAGAGAAAAAATAGGAGAATAGACTCCTAAAGGAATAGTTGGCCGAAATGGAAACTAAGTTAGAAGAAGTGCATCTTAGGACTGTAACAGTCCCTAAAATGATGAGGGAAGCTGATGGAAAGGGTAAATTAGTGGCTAGGGAAGATATAATACCAAAGCTAGACCATGTGCTTCAAGAAGAGCCATTTCAAAGCAATGAGTGGTAAGTCCTTAGAAGGTGTGCCTCTATTTAGTGGCTAAAAGGTCTCAAAAATCACTTTGATTTTGATAATATAACCAAGGCTTAGAAGGTGAGAATAGCTAAGACCAGATTGAGAGGAACTGCTCTCACTTGGTGGAAATTTGTCCAAGATGAAAGGACCAAGGATGGAAAGAACCCCATAACTACTTGGAAAGGTATGGTGGCCAAAATGAAGGAAACTTATCTTCCTGATGATAATGAAGTTCAATTGTACAAGAAAAGACAAAATCTAAGATGAAAAGACTTGGAAGTTGGTGCCTATACAGAAGAATTTCATAAGCTATGATTAAGGATGCATGTAATGGAATAAAAGGTCCTTAAAGTGGCTAGGTATTTGAATGGTCTCAAGTGGAGTATACAAGATGAAATTAGTCTCTTAATCCCCAAGACACTACACCAATGCTATCAAATTTCCCTCAAGGTAGAGGAGAAGTTAAAAAAGAATCAAGATTCAAACAACAGAGGAAGTGAAAGAGATAGTAGAGGTCACAAAGGAGGATAGGGAGGAATGAATTTTTAAGATAATAATTAGAGTGAGTCCAAACTCACTGAGAATCAAGGAGAATACAGTAACACAAGAGGTGGTTAAAACTGAGGAAGAGGTTCAAATAATAGTTCAAGAGGAAGAACCAATAATTAGGGAAGAGTATCTTATTTCTCTTAAATGAAGTGTTACAACTATCAACAATTTGGGCATCCTGCATATAGATTTCTTGAGAAGAGTTCTACATCACAAGGAGGAGAGAAGAGAGTCCACTATGTGAAAGAAGAGTCTTCTAGCAGTGAGACAACAAAAGTTGCAGTAGATTATGAGATAGGAAAGAATTTGATGATTCATAGAGAACTCATCAAAGAACCCATCAAAGAAGATCCAAGCAAAAGAAGGTATCTATTTCAAGTCAAATGCAAGGTACTCGATAAGGTTTTCAAAGTTATCATAGATTTAGGTTCTACTGATAACATAGTTTCTTTAGAAGATATTGAAAAACTAAAGTTAAAAATAATTCCTCATACTAATCCTTATAGAGTTACTTGGTTGAATAAAGATCAACATGTATTAGTTAATGAACAAGCTTGGGTAGAATTTTTCATAGGGAAATATAAGGACAAAGTGTTGTGTGACATCTTGCTCATGGATGCTTGTCATCTATTATTGGGTAAACCTTGGCAGTTCAACCAAGATGTAGTGCATGATGCAATTAGGAACTTCTATTCCTTTAAGAAAGATGGTGTGACTTTCAAGATACAATCAATCTTGGAAGAAGGTGTAGAGAAGAAAGGGGGCCCTAACCTACTATTAGTCGGTGAGAAATAATTATTAAAGACACTAAAACAAGAAGATGGTGTGGGATTTTCTTTGGTTTTGATACCAAAGAATGAAGAGGGAAATAAGAAGGAAGAGTTACCTTTAGAAATCCAAAGGTTGTTACTCAATACCAGACCATAGTTAGTGATGGTCAACCAACTACCCTACCACCTAAAAGGACTATTAGTCATTGGATTAAATTCATCCTTGGAGCTTCACTTACAAACAAAGCTGCTTATAAAATGACCCCACAACAAAATTCAGAGATTGCTAACCAAATCCAAGCACTAATTCACCAAGAGTTGATTAGAAAGAGAATAATCCCATGCATTGTTCCCAAAGTCTTAGCCCAAAAGAAGGATTTTAATTGGAGGTTGTGTACCCATTCCAGGGCCATAAATATAATCACTATTTGGTACAAGTTCCTAATAATGAGGATAGAAGATTTGATGGATTGTCTTGGTGGAGCTTGTGTGATGGAAAATGGTCACACTTTTTTAAATCTTTGCATTCAAGGATACTCAATAATGAGCTCTTGAATATCGATTCACAGCTCTCTATCTATGGAGTGCATGGATTGTTTATGAGGCCCTCATATTGACTGAGTTAAACCCATGCAAGTACACCACAGAACAAGAGATTCAAAGATGAGAAGCAAGAATGCTAATATTCATTGAATCATCAAGTTCTTGCATGCAAATGAAATTAATCTGTATGATGGCAATGCAAGAAAATAAACTACTTTATTGAAATGGAGATTAAGCTAAAACAATGAAATAAATTAAACTAAAATGATATGAATGTTAATCTATATGTAGATATGCAAGCTAAATGCTATGTGATCTCCAAAGCTCTAATGTAAAAACTTGCAGCATAACAATATTCTGAAAATTTTGGATCTTTAATTGAGAAGCAGAGGACTCCTTATATAAGAAACTGATGAAAAGAATGCATCTCCAAGATCAATGTGAGATTAATGCAAAAGGAGGAAAGAAATCTCCTTTTAGAAAGTGTGGAGAGAAAAGGAAATCTCTTTATTTTATTTATTTTTATTTCACTTATTTCCTTTTTTCATCACAAAAGATCTTTTGAGAGGATTTTATTTATTTTAAAAGAATAATTCTCTTTTAATTAAATAAAATAAGGTTATTTAATTAAAAGATGAATATTAATTAAATAAAATAAAATCATTTAATTAAAAAGGGTTTTAATTAAATAAATTTATTTTACTTAAGAGATATTACTTTCAATTAAATAAAGTTATTTTATTTATTTAAAAGGGATTATTTCTTTTAACTAAATAAAATTATCGATGACATGATTAAACCTTAGGAGATTATTGAAATGATTGAAATAGTTATGATTTGATCAAGGAAATTGATTTGAATATATTGTAAAGCATCGATTCAGAAAATTGATATTTGACAATTGAATAAATGGGGCCCAAAGTCTAGGTGACCATTTTAGGGTGCATACAGAGCTAAGTATTACTCCAAAATAGATCTTAAAAGTGGGTACCATGAGATAATAATCAAAGGCAAAGATGAGTGGAAGACTTCTTTTAAGACTACCAAAGGACTTTATGAATGGATGGTTATGCCTTTTGGGTTATCAAATGTCCCAAGCAAATTTATGAGATTGATGAATGATGTTTTGAAGGAGTTTATTGGAAAATGGGTTGTAGTGTACTTTGATGATATTATAGTGGTCAGAAAAAAAAAGAGGACCATCTTAGACATTTGTAAATGGTAATGCAAAGATTGCTTGAGGAGAAGTTGACAATCAACTTGGAAAAGAGTGAGTTCATGAAACAAGAGTTGGTATAATTAGGTTCTGTTAGGTCAGAAGGTAAGTTAAAGATGGATACAAACAAGGTGGAAGCAATCTTGAATTGGCCTACACCAAAGTCAGCTATAGAAGTAAGATGCTTCCATGAATTAGCACAGTTCTATAGGAAGTTTATTAGGTAATTTAGTGAAATCAGCGCACCTATTTTTGATACCATAAAAAGAGTTATGAAAGCCAAGCTCCAATGGAATGATTAGGCTGATAAGGGATTTGAATATTTGAATAAAAGAATAGCAACTAAATCGATATTGACACTTCCTAGCTTTGACAAGTTGTTTACTGTGGAGTGTGATGCTAGTAATATTATTGTCAGTGCAGTTTTGAGTCAAGTAGGAAAGCCAGTAGCTTTTCACAATGAAAAACTCAGTGATGCAAAGAGAAAGTATTCCTCATATGATTTGGAATTATATTCATTAGTGCAAGCACTAAGGAAGTGGAGACATTATCTCCTCCCTAAAGAATTTTTAGTCTTTACCAACAACTAGGCTTTAAGTTTTCTGAATTCGTAGGATAAAATAAGCCATAAGCATATGAAATGGGTGGAGTATATACAAGCCTATACCTTCACCATAAAATAAAGGAAAGGAGTATAGAATAAGGTGGAAAATGCATCAAGTAGAAGGCTTCTCATGGTGTAAGAATTTTAGTTAAGAAGCATTGGCATAGAAATATTCAAGGATTTGTATCTAACAGATGAAGGCTTTTGAGAAACATACAAGGTATGTCAAGATTTCCAAAATCACTTTCATAGTGAGTAGTCTAAGTATACTCTTCAAGAAGATATTTTTTTTAAAGGAGGACAACTTTGTGTACTAAGAGGTTCAATGAGGGAGAACTTAGTACAAGAGAATCATAATGGTTCATTGAGTAGATATTTTAAGTTGAGTAAACTTCTAGAGCTGGTAAATAGGTACTACTATTAGCCAAAAATGAGTATGGAAGTCCAGAGATCTGTAGAGACTTCTACAGTCTATCAAAAGGAAAAAGAGATTTCATCCAATGCAAGATTGTATTATCCCCTTCCAATCCCAAATAGACCTTAGGAATGCCTCAGTATGGATTTTGTAGTTGGACTGCCTAAGACCAAACAAGGAATGAATAGTATCTTTGTGGTTGTGGACAAATTCTGCAATATGGCTCACTTTGTGCCATGTAAGAGCATACATGATGCATGTTACATAGAAAATCTGTTCTTTCAAGAAGTAGTAAGTATACATAGATTACCTTTGAGTATTGTATCAGATAGAGACTCTAAGTTTATGAGTCATTTTTGGAAAACCTTATGGCAGAAGCTTGGTACAAATATTTCCTTTAGCTTGGCATATCATCCACAGACCGATGTTTAGACTGAAGTGGCAAACCAAAGTCTAGGAAATTTGTTGATATGTCTCACAAAAGAATATGGACAATCATGGGATCAGTTACTTGCTCAAGTAGAATTTTCCTATAATGATATAGTCAAGAGATCCACTAGATAGAGCCCTTTTGAAATAGTATATGGGATTCATCCTAGGGGTATATGTGAACTCAAGGATCTTGGAAGCAATGCCAAAAAGAGTGGTTATGCTGAAGATTTTTCTCAATCGATGAAAGAAGTCCATGACATAATGAAGAAAGCATTAGTGGAGAGTACAACTCACACCTAGTAGAAGGTAGATGCCAAGAAAAGAGATGTTCAGTTTCAAGTTTGAGATTTGGTCATGGTGGACCTAAACAAAGCAAGGCCGCAAAAGGATGTTTTGAGTAAGATTCAGATGAGGAAGATAGGCCCTTGTACAATTTTGGAAAAGTATGGGTCTAATGCTTATAAAGTTGATCTTCCTACAAACATAACATTATCTCTAGTTTTTAATGTGGCAGATTTGGTGTCCTATAAAGGACCCATTCTAGAAGGAGGTCATGATCTGGTAGCAGATATAGAAGATCTCAAAGCACTAAAACTTCTAGTTGCACCAAAAACTAATGCTGAGAATATTTTTAATTCAAGAGTTGCCAAGTAGACTAGACAATAGATCTACATGGAAAATCTAGTAAAATGGAAAGGATAAGATGATTCAGAGGCTACATGGGTGCTAGAGATCAAATTCAAGAAGTTAGGCATTGATCCTTACTTGATCTAATCACCTAGAAGTTGATTTCTCTCTTTTGGGGGAGTATGTTGTAGGAGCACCTAGGTTAGAAATCATTTTAGGTTTGTAAGTTGTTTGTAAGGTGTTTTTTTCATCTAATATTGTAATGATAGAGCTTAATTCAGTGAACAAACAACATAGTTGTTTAAGTTGTTTGTTTCTCATTTTAGTGTGTGTTGAGGTAAAATCTAAACCTTTGGAAATATAACGAAGGCTTTAACAACCAAACAAGGTGAAAAGGAACTAAGATAAAGTGCTCAGTTTACACTAGTGTTCAGGTAGTACTGGTGCTTAGGTTACACTATGTTACTCGGTGATGCTGCTCAGATCACTTGATGATGTCGCTCAGTGATGTCACTTGGGTTACATTGCCACTTGGTGGTGTTTGTCAGGGTTGCTTAAGGGTTTCCAATTTTTACTTATGCTCGGTGTTGATACTGAGTTCATTCTGATGCTTGGTATTGTTGGTTAACGACCAAGAAATCATGACTTTTTTTATGACCAACTTAGTCAATTTTAATGGCTCATTATGTGTCATTATTTTCTTCAATGGGAAGTTACACCTATTCAAGTGATGGGAAGGTTACTTAATGATCTCCCATACCTTCTTTATGAGGTTGGTGAAATGTTTTAAGGAGCACAAGATATATATTTTTGGATGTAGACTTGGTTGCAGAGGATAGTTTTCATAAGAGATTCAAGAAAGTTAAATAAATTTTGCAGAGTGTGTTTTTAGTCTATCTTTGAGCATCATTTTCTGTTTTAAGTGCAAATAGCTTAGTTGTTTTTTTTTGGAAGTTGTGAATTCATGGCCTATTTTGGGTAGTAATTACTACATGGCTCCTTGAGTTTCTTGAATCCACGGTGAGAACCATGTTTCTGGATGGAATTTGAGAGGATCCCTTGTACATAGTTTTATGTTTTATTTGTGTAGGAGAGGTGTTGGACATGAAGGTGGAGATCTTACAATAGGAAAGCTTGGTGATATTTTGGCTAGGGAAGAAAAGTGAGAGAAGATGTTGTGAGTGTATTTCTTGAATGAGTTGATTTAGCGAGGAGATTGAGTCTACCTTTGGAGGTTTAGTAAGTATGGAGGGATAACTTGTTTATGGGGAATAGGTCTTGAGAAAGAGGTGAATTGATGTAACACACCTAGGCTTTCTCTCTACCCTATTCTCCTCTAGGGTATCCCTAGGCCAATTCAGTGACCTAGTAGGGTTCTATGCTCAACCTTACTCTCCTTAGGTATCTTGGCACAAGATCCTAACCTTTCACCTAGTCTACACCAATAGTAATGATCATAAATACTCCATTCACACAAACTAACTAGGTCTTTCCTAGTCTCAATCTCCAACAATTATCTCAATTCCTCTTAGGAATTAGCTCAATGGAAGTGTAGGTCATCAAGACCTCCACTAGTTCCATTTGAACCCCTACATACACCATGCACAAAAACATAAAAATCTAGTGCTTCACAATGCACCTTTCTCACCCCAAATAGGGCTACAAGCCAATTAGGCCTCTTTCTTGCCAAATTGAAGATAACTTGAAATTTTCCCACACAAGCTTCCAAAATGGTTTAGGATTAAAACACCCTTTATCAAGAAATTTGATATTTTCAAGGTCTCCAATCCTCAAGTTGTCTGTACAACCCTTCCTACTATCATGCCTAAAAATTAGGGTTTTAGGGCTTTTTGATAGTTTGAACACAAAAGTGTTCTCTCAATCCACCAAAAAACACCTCCAACCTTATCCTTAAAATTGGGGGTCTTTCACACATTATTTTATCCCTCCATGAACTCTAGTTCAAGCCACCAATGCATTCAACCCTCCTTTCATCACTTGCAATGTTTCTCAGTCCCTAGCCATGCACAACAGGCTCACCTAGGGCATCATTGAAAAAATAGAAAAACTACTTTCTTGGAACCCTCCTTCTATAAAAATAATGTACATGGAGTCTCCTCACCCATGCCAAGAGCCCATACATAATCTACAGTGGAAAGTTGAGTTAAGACTCCATTTATCCAACCTGGCTGGTTCAGACCAGCGACAGGGTAAAATACAAAGATTTTAACTAAACTAATATAAACACCACAAATTCAAAAAATAACTCCACATAGAATCTAAAATTAACCTACCCTACATTAATCAGTGAATGCATACTAAGATCTAATCCATCTAACTACTGTAAACAAGAAAACTCACTAAAATTTCTCTGAAAATGCACACACAGAAAATCTTGTATATTCAAAATGTTCACCAACCTTGCTTACAGGTCACAAAAGGCCTCTTATACTTGTCCCCATCCCTAATATAATGGTTTCAAATAGTTACAATAAACATTTCATCAAAAATGCTTTTGCACAATTGTTGTCAATGTTGTCAATGACAACATTAACAATTTTGACAATTTTCCACAATTTTAGGATATTCACTCTAAACTTTGTTTTAAAACCATGAAAAAATCATAATAGAATTAGGTAGACCAGGCTTACCTCTCTTAGGTCCTAAAATACTCTCTTTCTAAATTTGATCCATATATGCTTGATTTACACCATTGCCACAACATTGGCAATTAGGGTCCAAATTGGCACTTGTTTCCTAAAAGACCAAATGAACTTGAAAAGACTTCCCCTAAAGACCTAACACACACCTTAGGAAACCTCTAGTCCTATTATTCAACTATTTGTTTGGCTAGAACCACTACAATGCAAAAGAACTCTAGAAACCCTAGGTTACCAAAGAGCGTTACCTAGGTGCTCCTGCACCATACTCCCCCACAAAGGGAAAGTCAAGTCACTCCTATAGACAATAAAGAGTCAAGAATGCCAAAATTCTTGAAGTTAGATTTTGCAATCCATGAAGCCTCTGATTTAGGCCTATCTTTCCACTTGATAAGGTGCTCCATATACACCTTATGTCTAGTCTTTTGCACTCTTAAATCCAAAACTCCCTCAGTTGTCAATTGCTGTTTGGTAGACACCACATCAGGGTCTACATCACTCTGAACTCCTTGATTATGTTGATTGATCTTAGTCAATGGACCTTTAAACTAAACTAGGTCCTGCACATTAAAAGTAGAAGAGATATTCAAATTAGAAGGTAAGTCTACCTTGTAGGCATTCACCCCATATTTAGCTAGGACTTTGCATGGGCCTATTTTCTTCATCTGAAACTTACAAGGGAATCCTTTTTGTATTCTTGACTTTTTCAAATGCACCATAACATAGTCTCCTACTTGAAATTTGATATCTTTCCTCTTCTCATCCACTTTGCCCTTCAACTTTTGCAGACTGTCATGTATAGTTTTCTTGACCTGCTCTTGGATCTCCTTCATAGTGTGGGTGAAGTCCTCAGCATGACCACTATTTTACTCCCTTCCTCCAAGATCCCTAAGCTCACAAACTCCCCTAGGATGCATTCCATAAACTATTTCAAATGGGCTTCTCCCTGTCATCATGTTCCTACTGTCATTATAGGCATACTCTTCCTGAGGTATGACTACATCCCATGTCTAACCATATTATTTGGTTAGGCACCTCAATAGGTTACCCAACACCTTGTTGACCACCTCCATTTGACCATCAGTCTAAGGATGGTACCCAATCTATTTCATAATGTTTTCCAAAAATGGCTCATGAACTTAACATCCCTATCAGATACAATTCTTAAGGGTAGTCCATGAATCCTTACAACTTCTTTAAAGAAAATATAAGCTATGTGACTAGCATTACTAGTAGTCTTGCATGGAATGAAATGCCCCATCTTGCTAAATCTATCAACTACTACATATATACTATCATAGCCTTGCTTAGTATTTGGTCGACCCACTATGAAGTCCATGCTCACACACTCCCAAGGTCTATTTGGGACAGGTAAGGGTTGATACAAGCCTGCATTGCTTCTACCTCATTTTTCCTTTATGCATACTACACACTATTCCACATATTTGGTGACATCTTTTGTTAACTTAGGCCAATGATAAAACCTTTGTCTTGTTTACACCAAAGTGTTCACTCATAGATCCATTATGCTTTTCTTGTATGAGATTCATCATCATAGAACCCCTTGGCACACATAACTGATTTCCTCTAAATAACAGTCCATTCTGCAATGTGAACTCAAAGAATTTTCTATGGAAGTGGTTTTGAAAATCATGGCACAGTTGATATGCCTCTCCAAAATCTTCCTCTGCTTGATAGAGGTCCTTAAAACTCTCTATGCCTATACTATTCAACTGAACTTCTTGAACTGTCAAAAGTCTCCTACTCAGTGCATCAACAACTTTGTTCAACTGACCCTTCTTATGCTTGATGGTGAATGTAAAAGCTTGGAGATATTCCATCCATTTTAGATGCCTATTACTCAACTTCTCTTGTGTATTGATGTAGCTAAGGGCCTAATTGTTAGTAAACACTACAAATTACTTAGGTGAAAGATAGTGTCTCTACTTTCTTAATGATTGCACTAGAGCATATAAATCTAGGTCATAAGAAGAGTATTTCTTCTTATCTTCATTAAACTTCTCACTAAAGAAGGCTACTGGTCTACCCTCTTGACTTAACACACCTCCTACTACTATGCCACTTGAATCACATTCAATAGTGAATAACTTATCAAAACTAGGCAATGTTAGGATAGGTTGTGTAGCTACTTGCCTTTTCAACATCTCAAATGACTTCCCAATTTCTAAGTTCCATCTAAACTTAGCCTTACTTACACCCTTAATAGTTTCCAACAATGGTGCACATAAACCACTAAAATTCCTAATGAACTTCCTATAAAATTGAGCTAGGCGATGGAAAATCCTTATCTCAATTGCTAATGTAGGTGGTGGCTAATTCAATATAGCTGACACCTTATCTTGGTCCATCTTAAAAGATCCATTGGATACCACAAATCCCAAGTAGACAAGCTCTTGCTTGAGAAACTCACACATCTCCAAATTAATGGCTAGTTTCTCTTCATGCAACTTCTTCAATAGTGATTCAACATGCTTAATGTGATCTTCCTTTGTTCTTCTATAGATCAATATGTCATCAAGATAGACCACTAAAAATTTACCTGTGATGTCCTTAAGCACTTCATTCATGAGCCTCATGAATGTTCTAGGAGCATTGGTGAGGCCAAATGGCATCACAAGCCATTCATACAACCCATCAATTATTTTGAATGCTATCTTCCACTCATCTCCTTCCTTTACCCTTATCTAATGGTAACCACTTTTCAAATCCAACTTGGTAAAGTAAATTTCCCCTCCAAGAAAATCCATAAGATCCTCTATCCTAGGTATTGGAAACCTATATTTTATGGTGATTCTATTAATTGCCCTTGAATCAATACACAGTCTCCATTTTCCACCTTTCTTTGATGCTAACACCACAAGGACTGCACATGGGCTGATACTCTTTTTAATCAAGCCTTGGTCCAATAGTTCTTGGACTTGTCTAGCTACCTCTAAATTTTGATCAGGGGTTAGCTTATAAGCTACTTTATTAGGTAATGAAGCACCAGGTATGAAGTCAATTTGATGACTAATCATCCTCTTAGGAGGCAAAGTTGTAGGAGTCCCATCACTGACTATATCACTGTATTTTTCAAGTAGAGTCTGAATCTCCTTGGGTACTATCTCCTTAACTACCTTCTCTTCCTCCTTGGGCTTTAACAAAATGGCATACCTTGCACTTTCCTCTTCCTTAATGTCTCTTACAAACTCCTTTCCATTGAAAAATAACACAGTAGGAGTCTTAGACTGTGGCTCTTCATCCTCCAATAAAGACTATATTTTAAATGTCTTTCCATTCTTCTTAAAAGATATGGAATTCTCCTTTCCATGATACACTACCTCTCTATCATATTTCCAGGTTCTCCCTAACAACAAGTGGCAAGCATCCATTGGTAGGATGCCACAAATTAATTTATCCTTGTAGCCTATTATAGAGAACTCTACCCATGTTTGCTCATTTACTAACATACTCTGTCCCTTATTAAGCCAAGTCACCTTGTAAGGGTTCACATGGGGTATCTTGGTTAATTTTAGTGTAGTAACTACCTCCTCTGATATTATATTGTCATTAGATCTAGAGTCTACTATCACCTTGCAAACTTTTCCAAGGATCTTACATCTAATCCTAAACAATGCCCTCCTTTTCTTAGGCTCATCCTTCACTGGCTGCCTAATTAATACCCTTCTAAACATTAGATTCTCACCCATCTTAGAGTCTATATGATCAACATTAGGTTTCTTGACACTAGAAGTGTCTTCTTTAACATAAGCTACCCTCTTGTCACTATTAGATGTAGTAGGCTTATTAGGACAAATATATGTTGGATGACCAATCTGTCCACAATTGTAGCACTTCATATTTACAAAATAGGAGTTTCTTCTACCTCCTCTTCCCCTATTGGATACACTCTAATTACCTCTACCTCTTCCATAACCACCTCTTGGTGTGGATTCATTAGTGTTCTCTGTCAATCTAGTTTCACCTTGACTTCTTTGTTCATTGCCCTTGCCTTGGTAACCTCCCCTCTAGCCTCTTTGGTCTCTCCCTCTACCTCTACCCTTTAGATTAGAGTCACTCTTCTTCCTATTCTTCTCTTCAACCTTGAGAGCCAGCTTTTGAGATCTCTGAATAGTAGTGGGGGTCCACAAGCTAATATCTTCTTGGATGTTCCACTTCAACCCATCTAGATACCTAGCCACTCTTATTGGCTCTTCTTCTTGTTTCTTTGACCTAAGATAGAGACTTTTAAACTCCTTTGTATAGGAGGCTACATCCATATCTCTCTACTTTAATCCTTGTCTCCTTCTATGGAGTTGGATCTCATAGTCTTCTAGTAAAAAGTTGTATTTCATCTTAGTTACCATTGCTTGCCAATTTTCTATAGGTTGCTTCCCAAGTCTGACTCTTTCATCTTGCAGATATTTCCACCATGGTAGGGCTGATCCCCTAAGCCTTGACTTAGTCACCTTAACCTTTTGTGCATCTGTTATGCCTTCAAACTCAAAGTGATTCTCCATCCCTTCAATCCACTCCAACACTATTTCAATGTCCATTTTCCCACTAAACAATGGGATGCCTTCTAAGGATTTACCACCCAATGCCTTGATGTCTTTCAAGAATGGTTCTTGCTCCATCATAGGGTCTAGTTTAGGGATAATATCATCCTCTTCAACCTTTTTCTTCCCTCTAACACTTGTTTAACCTTCTCTACCTTGGTCTCTTGCATCCACTACTTCTTTTACTTTTAGCTTCATCTCTGCTAGGGCCTCTTCAAGGAGTCTATTCCTCTCCTTTTCCTCATCCATGTCCCTAGACAACTCTACATTTGTAACCATGTCTATGGAGCCACAAGATTCCACCTCTGACATGTACAATCCCAAATCTTTTGGGGCTCTGATACCACTCTGATGTAACACACCAAGGCTTGCACTCTACCCTATTCTCCTCTAGGGTCTCCTTCAGCCAATTCAATGACCTAGTAGGGTTTTATGCTCAACCCTACTCTCCTTAGGTATCTTGACACAAGATCCTAACCTTTCACCTAGTGTACACCAATATTAATGATAAAAAATACTCCATTCTACAACACAAACTAACTATCTCTTTCCTAGTCTCAATCTCCAAGAATTGTCTCAATTCCTCTTAGGACTTAGCTCCATGGAAGGATTGGTCATCAAGACCTCCACTGGTTCCATTTGAACCCTTGCATACACAATGCACAAACACATAACAATCGAGTGCTTCACAATGCACCTTTCTCACCCCAAATAGGGCTATAAGCCAATTAGGCCTTTTTCTTGCCAAATTGAAGATAACTTCTAATTTTCCCACACAAGATTCCAAAAGGGTTTAGGATTGAAACACCCTTTATCAAGAACTTTGATATTTTCAAGGTCTCCAATCCTCAAGTTGTCTGTACAACCCTTCCTACTAGTATGCCTAAAAATTAGGGTTTTAGGGTTTTTTGATAGTCTAAACACAAAAGTGTTCTTTCAATCCACCAAAAAACTCCTCCAACCTTCTCCTTCAAATTGGGGGTCTTTCACACATTAGTCTATCCCTCCATGAACTCTGGTTGAAGCCACTAATGCATTCATCCCTCCTTGTATCACTTGCAATGTTTCTCAATCCCTAGCCATGCACAACAGGCTCACCTAGGGCATCATTGCAAAAATAGAAAAACTACTTTCTTGGGCCCCTCCTTCTATAAAAATAATGTACATGGAGTATCCTCACCCATTCCAAGAGCCTATATAGAATCTATGGTGGCAAGTTGAGTTAAGACTCCTTTTGTCCAACCTGCTTAGTTCAGACTAGCGACAAGGTAAAATACAAAGAATTTAACTAAAGCAATATAAACACCAAAACTTCACAAAATAATTCCACATAGAATCTCAAATTAACCTACCCTACTTTAATCAATGAATGCATACGAAGATCTAATCCATCTAACTATTGTAAACAAGAAAACTCACTAAAATTGCTCTGAAAATGCACACACAGAAAATCTTGTATATTCAAAATGTTCACCAACCTTTCTTACAAGTCGAGGAAGGCCTCTTATACTTGTCCCCATCCCTAATCCGATGGTTCCAGATAGTTACAATAACCATTTCATCGAAAATGCTCTTCTTGCACCATTTGTTTAAAAAATTAGGGCTTCTTCGCAAATGAATTGTTAGCTGGGTAAGTCTAGATACTCACTAGATGATCAGGGTTAGTGCTTAAAATCCATTGGATTTTCTTTGGAATCACTATTAATCACTCTGGAATGTGATTTTTGTGAATTGCTCTTCTCTCTCTACAATCTACTTGTAAATACTAGGTGAATGAATGAGTTCACTTTTCTCTTTTTATAGACAAATATGACCTAAGTGATGCATTAAATGCTTCCCCCATCACTTGATTGACAAGGCATAGACACTTGGTTAATAAACCAAAGAATTCAGCTCAGTGAGTATTCAATACTCAGTACAAGGTGTCAACTCAGTTGTCTCCCATATTTTTACTGATGATGCTCAATGTATAGTGTCAATTCGGTTATCTTTCATATGTTTACTAATGTGCAGTTTATGTTCGGTTCATATTAACCAACCACACTAAATTCACAAAACATGACATGCAATACCATAGTGCATCTTCATTCATGCTAATTTGGCATATTCTCAATGAATATAGGAACTGATGTAAAATACAACTTTTTAGAGTACAGTTCCATACTTGTATTGCTTAGGTGGGGGTGGTTGAATCACCCGATCCATTAGAAGAGGTGTCACCAACTATAGTTCTTGGTCTAGTATTATCATTGTTTGAAGCTCTCCTCTAGATTTGATTTCTCATTCTCCTAATTTCTTCAATAGTATAAATCCATTTGCAAAAGTGCTTGACTCTATCACTCGGACTCTGCAGTCCTTGCTTAAGTGACTGACCTTATGACAGTGTTAGCATGCCATTCCTGGGTTAGTCTAGTTTATATTTCTTCTTATCCATTTCCTCATACAGTTAGAAGCTATATTTCCATATCTACCACATGATGTGCAATTCAACCAAGTGTTGTGATCCCAAACATATGTATTACCTTCTCTTCTCAGTTGATATGCATTTTCTTGTTCTTCGGGTTTGAAAACTTGCTTTATCCTTTTTCTACATTCATGAGATGTTTGGCCATGCCTGTTGCAAGTAGAAAAATGTTTCTCCATGTAAGATTTCTTCTTTGGTTTGTTCTACTTAGATCTACATTCATGTGGTTTGTGACCATGCTTGTTAGGGTTATAACAACTACCTATGAATGTAAAAGTAGTTTTAGGAATACCTTTTTCTTTTCTCTTGCAAACATTTGATGTGTGGCTTGGTTTTCCACAATGATTACATGAACACTTCTATGGTCTTGGATTTGTGTATACATTCCTTTGATCAGATTAGTTTGATGATTCTCCATGCTTGGTATACCCTAAACTAGTATTGTTGTCGAGTCTTCTTTGACCATGTTCAGAAATTCATCCATTCTCTTTCTACTATCTTTAGCTTTCTTGATCATATCATTATGCTATTGTTGAATCTTCGCTTCATGATTTAGTTTCTCATTTTCTTCTTTTAGTTCACTAATAACTTCCAATTTTACATTAAGTCCTATGTTCCCTTCGTTGGCCTCATGACTCATAGGAACTATTTTATTAGTGATCTCAATGTGATGTTCAGTATCTTTTATCTGAGATTCTTTCTCTTGCAACTTTTCATTAATATTTCTCCTATCATCAATAGCTAAAGTTCTTTCTCGTTCATCTTGTCTTGCATTATTCATAACATCAATCATCCTTACCATCTGTGTCTCTTGACCAATCTACAGTACTTTCACTTGTTCAGTCAGATGTTGATTGATTTCATTTAGATTTGTAATGCTTCCTTCAGATGTGTCAGATGTATTACAAGGTCTAGATCCAGATGAATCAAATAAATCAGGTATCTCTTCTTCATGATAGTTAGTTTCATTGTAGCAAGATGCCATGAATTTTCTTTCATCTAATAACTCTTTCATCCTACTTCTTTCCTATTCGTATTGCTCAAAGAAAATTTGTATCAACAACTTCTAATTCTCAATATTTTTATCAAGCTTATACCTTTCCATTGTATGATCTTTTCTCTCAAGTGATTTAAAATCTTCCTAATAAGAGATCAGCCTCTAATATCAATTGTTACAATAATGAAAGGGTGTGTACTGAGAAGGGTGGGGTTAATTAGTACCCTAAAAAACTTTTACCAATTAACCTTAATACTCATAACTTGTATAACTGACCATTGTTACTTTCCTACTTCATGCATGTAATATCATAGCGTAAATGTAAATGTAGGTAAAAAAACATTGAAACATTCATGAAACTCATATACTCATGACAAAATTATTTGGTAACATAGAAACCCTTGTTAGAAGGTAAAAACTAGAGTGGGGACAAAACCCACAAAGCTTCACTATCAGCAGAATGGAAGGTGCCTATTAGGGCTACAATTTATGATCACTTCTGATGATCTTAGCTTGTTAGGAGTAACATGTTAGACTTGTTAGGTCTACTTGGTTAAGAGATTTCATAAACTCAATGTATGTGTGCACTCGGTTAAGAGATTTACATAAAGACTCTTAAGTCCACCTTCTTGAAGGTTTTTTCCTATTTGCTACAATTCTTAAAGAGTAGACAAAATATAGATGAGCTGATAGGATTCAATCTTGAATTGATGATTACAGATACATTAAGTTCACAAAATATATGTATCACCTATTGTGATGGATAATACCTTTGTTTTGCTTGGTAGCCTTGAATGTAGTTCTTCATAACTAAATTCTTCTTTATCTATTCTTCTGCATGAAAACCTTTGTCTAATCCATATACTTCCTTGAGTGGCTACAATCATCATGTTCTTGATTGATTATACATCTTTGTATACAATGTATTGACCTAATTAGGCTGTACACTTTTGTTGAATAACTCTAAGATCAAAGATTTACAACTTGACCATGATCTCCTAGATTGCACGAATAAATTCAGTTAGATGAATTAAACCCATCATTAATGCTTTTCTTGATCCTCTAGAAATGGTTTTCCAACTAAGCATAAAGCTATTCTAAAGATTAAAGTGCTTTAGCTGACATGTAGCTTAGATATGCTTTTCTCAGTGTTAAAACTATCTCTCGGTTAGACTGGTGAACGATGATGTCTCTGCTTGGTTATGTCTCTGCTTAGTTGTGTCTCTTTTTGGTTGATATACTTCTCGGTTATTATTCTTTTCTCGGTGATCAAAACATGCCGGTGACCACTGTGCTCAGTGAATGCTGACCGACCGACCAAAACTATCTACTTGTGTACTAATGACAACTTATGATCATTTAAGGATCATCAATAGCATGCATGTACTCCCCTAGGCTCTACAATTGTAAGGATTCCCTTCTACAACATTGATTATTATTAGGAGATAAAACATTAACCACTGGGTAAGCTAGAATTCATTGAAATTAGGATTTTTTTATTTTCTTTTTTGTATTATGTGTTTATGCCCCTTGTTACTACATTAGTAATGGTTGACATTCGCTATTACTTTTTTTTGATAAACATATAAAGTTTTTTTGTGCATAAATGCTAAGTTTTAAATTATCATCATTGTTATATATGTTAAGTACTTCCAATGATATTTGATTGAATTTAGCAATTAATTATTTTAACATGCCTCATATGTATTAAAAATGTTGGTATTTTCATTATTTTAGTATTGGGGGTCATTTTGATAGATATAAATTATGATTAAAGTTTTTTTATTTCTTTTTAATTTTAAAAAGACCAAAAAGTGAGAGCTTTAATGCAAAATTAGACAATATTTTCATACTTACTCCTTATTTGGCATTTTTCTCCCTTGAACCCCACTAAATTTGAGAATTTATTTTCTTTGTTGGGAGAGATGCATGTGGAGGATTTTTCTTTTTAGAGGCTCTATATATTTCTCTTTAGGAGATTATTCTATTGTATAGATGAATCGATCAACCACTAAGAATGTGTTATTTTCTTCAATTTCGATGTTTGCTCAAGTTTATGCAAGAAAACTTTGATTTCTCTCAATTCTCTTATTTTGTACTTTAAATAAATTTTTTAAATTAGTATTATGCTTTAAGATAATTTCTTAGTTTGAAATGTGTGAATTTATAGATTAGATCTATTGTTTATTTAAATTCCAACCATATAACGTAGGTAATATTTTGATGTCATAATTTGAATTTAAATGATGTAATGTTGATTCTACCATGGAAATTTGATTAATGTCACATTAGATTTTGAAAGGATATTTTACAATTTTTATGCATTTTAAGATGTGAAGCTATTTGAAGGCCCTTTAATCATGAAAATTTGTGGACCTATTTTGCACGTCGTTATTTGATTAGGCCTTATTTTTAGGAATTATGTATTCATGCTTGTATTCATCCATTCATCATTAAATCTTTATCTTATACCTAGGTTAATCTTAAGTGGTTTTTCTTGAGAAGTTAGGATATTATCTAATTAATTATATAATTAGGTCTTTTATTAGTTTATTCACTTAATCTTAACTTATGAGTTCCTTTTGTCTTTATAAGATTGACATTTATTTAGCACATGTTATCTCATTCATTATGACGTCGACACTTTCCACTCTAATAGTTTCTAGAATTTAGTCTAGTGTTAAATTTATCCTTTCTATAAGGATTCACCATATTGATTTTTATCAATAATTATTTTTGCACGAATAAAATTCTCAATTTGTTGGGAAAATATATATTTCTTGACTTCCATTTGTGATAGGTATTTTTCATGAAGGTGATTGATGAGCTTCTATGGTGGAATAAGTAACCTCAACATAATAAAAATAGGTATGCATTATCTCCTCATGTATTCCATCACACCATCAAAATTATTCTCAAAATAAATTCTCACTCATTTTTAAACCCAATATTGATGCATCCATGCTTTATAATGATTTTCTATACTAGGAGAGTATATCAATTTTCTACATCCACAATATTTCACCATATTGGGAGTATTTATCCAATATGTATTATCATTATGTGTATATTCCAAATTATAAATTTGATATAACAAGTGTGGTGTGTGGAAAGGGAAGCAATGTATATATGGGCAAAAATACTTCTCCTTTTCATTAATTACACATTTTGGAAGGAAGAAGCCCCACTAGGTTCCAGAGGAGACTCAAACACTAAATGGGAAAATGATCCTTTGCTAAAATACGTGATTGAAGAAAATGAGACTGAGGAAATGTAGTAATATAAATGATTGATTAGGAAAGCTATTGAAAATTGCAAAAATAAACTATGAGACACTGAAAGTGATAAGGAATTTATAGAAACATAAACTAGAACATAGATCTGATATGTTGTTGAAATATGGGCTCAAAATGTAGGGTACATGATGGAAATGGTGAATTGTCCCCATTGGGAGATTTTTGTATTATCATGCATATATATGTGCTAACATTAATGTTTTGTCATTGATGTTAACACATTTCTTTATTTTCTATTAGTCTTCCTGGTATGGTCAACGTAAAGATTGGTTCGACATGGTTAGTGTATTAAAGATTGAACATTTTCCAAGCATATAGATGGTTTTAGGGATGTTTGTAGTTTACTTATGTCAATTTAAAAAGGTTCACATGGTGAGTGAGTTATGTATTATTGATTAGATACTAGTATTTCATATGTTTAGGAAGAGAGAGTGTTCCAATACTTGGATCAGTGTGGTTCAGTTAGGCAATATTTATGGTTTCTAACCTAGTTGCGAGTTTAGGACATTGAAATGTGTCCTTAGCTTGAGTGGTTCATAATTTGGATCCTGGAAAGATATTTTTCTAGGTGACATAGGTTACTGATTAGTGTTCTTATTGAACAATGCATAGATAATGGTGAATTCTGAGATATAGTTGTCTTGGTTATTACTATGACATTTCACATTGTTTTCTGATGTTTCTAGATTGTTTCCTATTTTTGTTTCTTGATCACATTGAGTTATGTAATTAAATTTGGTGATTTTATTATGGAGTGTTGGTATTCTTCTTTTTCTTGGCCTACATGATGGCATAGCGTGTTGCAATGGATCGAAGCATAATTTATGAAGCTAGAGCATGTTCAAGGATGAATATTTGGATCCTTACTATGTATTTCTCAACTTGTTTTGGATCACATTGAGGATTGTATTGTATCTGAATAAATATTTTTAATTGAGGTCATTTACTAAACTTGATGAAATAAGATGATGAATTTTACAAATGCAAGATGTTGTAATCATGTGTATATGTATGGATGAGGATCCTGTGTGAAGAGGTATGAGTGGAATCTCTAATTGAGGAAGAGTTCTAATATATTATGTACTGCATTGGGTATAACAAAGATTCTATCAGTTAGTTCATGATTAGTTTATTTTTGTCTATCTACTTTCTATAAGGTTGTGAGCCTTCTCTTTGGTTGTAGCCTTTATTGTATTTGTGAAATCAGCTATGGTAAGTGTGGTTGATTACATGTGCATTCCCCCTTTTAATACTCCTAATAGGGTATATTGGTTCTAATAGAGTACATCATCTTGTGGGTTTGATCCTCACTATGATTTTTCCCTTAACCGACTTTCCACATAGAAAATTTTGGTATTGTGTGTTGATTAATGTGTTGTGATATTTATTTAATGTTCATCTTTCCAATCTGAAATTTAAGGTTTAAAAGTGGATTGACATTTTAAGTTTTGGTACACAACTAAGTCACCCCCTCTTAGTTGTGTGTGATGCCTTGTTTCTAACACTCCCTTGTGTTTTCGTCTAAATTTTTCATAGGTTGTCTAACTATTTGTGATCTCCCTAGATCTTTTCAAAAAACTCTATAACCTATTTCTGTACACATAAAATAGGGGAAAAAGTTTCCTAAAGGGGTTTTCCTTGGTAAAACCCCAATTTAGGAATCAACCTTAGAAATAAAATGAAATTCCATAAAGGAAAGTAAATAGAGAGGAAAATAATAGATTCATCATGCCAAAAACCCTCATGGACACATGTAGAAATATATCATACTCATGAATACTCTTGAAATACATAGATCTATGAATGCTACTCTTAGATCTTGACTGTAGATATTCTTTATACTACTTGCAAAGGAGAGAGAAGATAGAACCTAGAGGATGTATATTCTTTATTAATTGATAATTCCCATACTTAGTCATCATGGGAGAGAAACTTGAATCAAATAGAGAAGATTTCCCTTGAATTGAATGATCTTAAAGAATCAGAGACTAGGAGATCTTGATCTTGGGTACTTGCCTTCTAATTTTGAATTCAATTACTCTTGATTTCTTAAAAATCTTGATAGCTTGATTGAAAATTCTTGAGTATGGTTATGATATGAAAAATAAGAAGTGATAGGGAGTTTTTATAGTTACTCTATTATTTTAGGATTCAAAATTGATCTAGGTTGACCACATTATAAAATCTCTCGATAAACACCTTGAACTGGGAATCTAGGACCCAAAACCCTTGGTCATGTTTCTACTGGAAACATCTCCCATGATAAATGGTTGAAACTTTGAACTAAATATCCAAGAGAATGTAAAGGTGTGGGAAAAGAGGAAGCATCTTGGTAGGATCAAACATAGCAAACATTCAGATCTTGAAATCAAAAAAATGGGTCTAATGGGTCCTTATAAAGTTTCCAATCATGGGTGCTATATTTTTAGGTTAATAAATTTATCCAAAAATTAGTGGGACTATGAGATAAACTCATGGTCATGGTAAAGTAGATCAATACATAAGAACAATCTTATCAAGGTCAAGGAGACAAAGAAACATCAATCCCCCAAATGACTTAATGATGTAGTCAAGGTCGGGGTTTCCCCAATGGAGATGATCCAACCATGAAGAAAGAGTCAACACAATGGAAAAAAAAAACTAAGAAACAATAATAGACCATTGGCATTTTATAACAAATCTTCACATTATCATAAAATCAAATATTTACATCACATTGTCATGCAACATGCAGATTACAAAATTTTGACATACATGCCTAATTACAAAAAAAATCCCGATCCAAACCCTAATTCTAACCATCTAAGGTTGTTCTCCTTAAGGAATAAGATCTTCCAAAAATAAAGATCAAGAGCCTTAGTATATAGAGCCTTCACATCACATAGGTCTGCCAGTTTGATTACATTTTCCAACACAAGAAAATGTAATGTGTGCAATTATAGGTTAGGACCCAAATCAAAAGATATCAATGCCAAAATATAGAAATTATGCACAATCCAAGAGAGACACCGACCAAAGAACCAAAAACATTGGGATATGAATCACCAAGATTCATCGATCGGGATATTTCTTTACGAGATAAAAACACTCCAACTGACTATTAGAAAATGAAGAACACATAGAACCGACCATAAATATTTTATATGTGTTCAATGAAGTATCCAAAGGAGGTGCAAAACCATACATAAGTATAAGATGGTGTCCAGAAAAAATCCTTTGGTTTGCAACAACAAATGATCCAAAACCAAGGAACACTGTGAGAAACACAAAACCACTAACTGAAACAAAACTAAGAAAAAATTGAAAGGGAAATATTTTAGGGTGGTGTAATATTGCAAATGACCCAAGGATTCCCCTACATTAGATACCCTTGGTGAGAAGAAAATTTTCCATAAGAGAAACTTATGAACATTTGTTAGAATGCATGACATATATCACATGCTCATTCTTGTTCCAAATATCCTCTTTATCTGCAATTTTCCTTATCGACACTTCTTCTTCATCTCCTACTAAATCCAACTTCTTATTATTTTATATACTTATCATACTAGTAATCAATAGTAAATGAATTTTTCCACCATCTCATTTCTTCTATACAACTAATTTACCTCTGGTGCTAGATCCCATTAGATTCTTCTACTTCTCAACTCTCCCTTGTCACTAGTGAAGTCCTTTAGTAAAATATCTGAATTATGATTCTCAAAACAATAATTCTTCACCATGCTTAAATTCCTTCCACTTCTCCCCTTTGCCTTCTTCAAGGGAACCAAGGTAAAATTTTGTGCATCCCTCTCTATTGTGACCAAATTTCTTTTGTAATCATGAATAGATTCCTAATTATATTGCCAATGTCTACCTAATAGAACATGACAAGCACTCATAGATTCCACATCACACAATACCTCTTCTCTGTAAGGTACAATGTTGAAATTCACCACACATTTTTATTTCACCTCTAGCATGTGATCTTAGTAAAACCAACTTATCCCATAAGGAAAAGGATATTTAAATCTCTTAAATTCAATCTTTTGCACCATCTCTTCTGATACCATGTTATCAGTACTAACACAATCCATAATAACCTTACAACATTTAGCTCTCGATTTGCAAATAGTCCTTAAAAAATTCCTCCTTTGTAGAGGTTAAACTTCTTTCTTACTCTACATGATCCTTCTAAGCATAATAGATTCTCCCATCTGAGGTTCTGCCATACTTTCCACAAGTGCATCATAAATATTCTCCTCACGTGCCACAAGATTCTATTTACCCTATCTTTTACTGGAACCTTCAGAACATTAAAAATCTCTACGCCCTATGCCACCACATTTGAAAAAAGTACCTTTAAATTATTTTTCTCCCATTTCCTCCTCTAAGTGTTGTTTGATCGGGTTCCTCTGCAATGATTTTCTTCTCTTTAGCATTTCTACTTTCTTATTTCTACTTCCTTCTAGTGTTAATCTATCTCCTTCTTACCTTATCTTATGTATTCAATACTTATTGATAAGCATCCTTAACTATAGATATCCACAACATACTCAATACATCCTGGACATTAAATCTCAAACCATTAAGATACCTAGTCACCTTCTCCTTAGATACCTCTTGGTGCCCATATCTGATTGTCATCTCATTAAAATATTTGGTTTAATCCTTCACAATCATGTCCTTCTACTTCAAGTTCTGCAACTTCTTGAACAATTCAAGGTCATAATCCTTGGTAATAAATTTATCTTTTAATCTAGAAATGATTACCCTCCATCTAGTCATTTTTACTTCACCATTCTCCTATCTATCTTTCTACGATTCTTTCCACCATAAGGAAGCATGACCTTTCAACTTAGTCTATGCTAACCTAACACTTAGTGGATCTCATATATCTTCAAGCTCTAATTAATATTCTAGTTTACCAATCTAGTTTATCAAATCTTCTGGATGTAATGAACTAGAGAAACTAGAAAAATTTTTCCTATGCCTTTTACTTACTTGTTCCATAGTTCTCAATAACATTTCTTCCTCTATTGGGATCTTAGCATCCATAGTATCAAGATCTTCAGTAGCTTCCTCATATTCCTCTTCAGTCTTAGGATTCCTTTATAATCCAGTAAAAGCATTTTGGATCTCATTCCCTATCTTATTTCAAAATCCCTCCATCATTTGTTCTAGCCTTGTAGGGTTCATCCTTCTAGGTGACATCTTTTCAATTCTCAAGTGTAACTTCCTTAGCTTCAAAAATCTTATTCCAAGATGCCAATTGCCTCTCTCTCAATGATCTATAAAAAAAACTTGTATCCTTCCTCCAACTCAACAATCTGTTTACCTTGGTGTGTCTATAACACTCCACACTAAGTTCTTAATCCTCAACAATCTCCTCAATGATTCCCTTGCATAATTACTCTACAATTTCATTCAAGATTCACACTTTTCCACCCCACAACACATCTAGGGCCTCACAAGCTCTAGAACTCAATTTTATAACACATGAACATCAACCTTGCTCTAATTTTTGTGGAACTTATGGCCATGACTACATCACTAAATTCCTCATCATATCCAAAACCAAGATAAAAGAGGCATCTCTCAAAAGAGAGAAGAAAGAGAGAAATAGATAGAGAGGTATGATCATTATCCTACTAAGGCATTTTCTTACTATGGATCATACAAAGAGAAAGTGTTGAAAAAGATGACATGGAAAGTCTAGAAAGTTGTGTTATGCTAGTAAAACTACAAAAAAGGATAGGTCCTTAAGGAAAACATTGTCTAGATATTAAGGGATATGGCAAGGGTGGTCAATCCTAAGGAAGACATTGTCTCCAAAGGGATTAAAGAAAAGGAAGATCAGTCCTTAAGGGAATTATTATTTCTGTTAAGGGGTCTAAAAATATGATTAGGTTTAAGGAAAGCATTATCTCCATACAGATCAAAGAAAATGAAGATCATTCCTAAAGGAAAGAATTGTATTTATTAAGGGATCTAAGGAAAGGGGGAACCAATACTTAAGGAAATAATTGTTTCCATTAAGGGATCCAATGAAAGGATGAACTCAAGGAAAGCATGTTGTCTCCTTGGCCATTTGCAAGATAGGTTGCACTAAATTGTTGTCTATGTGTGTACAATATGTGAAACATGGAGAATAGTGTATTTCCCCATGTTAAAGAAATTGAAAATGCCTTAATAGGAGCATTGACTTTAATGAATCATATATGTACCGACAAGAAATATCTTTAGCATTACATGCCCCATGAAAGGAAAAACCAAGGGAAATGAACACATGACAACAAAGAGCATGAAAGGTATCTACTAACTCTAGGGTGAGTATGATTGTACGATAATGTGTGAGATATTATACAAAAATGAAATGTCATCCTTCCCCAAAGGAAGTATAACTAAAATAATAATGGAATAATGTCAGGTAAGACTTATGAATAAGAGTCTTTTTGGGCCGGTATCAAAAAGACCACAAGGAATAGGCAACTATCATTTTTCACCATCCCCAATCAGATAATATAAAGGCACATTTAAAAATAGTCACATGCATGAAATAACATCTAACAACACATAAAATAAATAAGATACAAATACAAGAATGCTACAATAGATCGATTCCTTTATCACCTTGTGATAAAAAGAAACACAGGTTGTCTAAAGAAATCTAAACAAAATATATAAAAAGTAGCACATCCTAGGGGAAACACATTACAACAAGATAAGATATAGAATACACCGCATAAGAGGAGCTCATCTAGGATATCACCTACCACTCCCATCTTAGTCAATAGTTTTAGGGAGGGTGGGAAGTACACAAGAGGAGAAATATCAAACACAGTAGATAAAAAAACAAGTTATAAACTAGGGTTTACAACCTTCCTACGTGATGCATCCTGGCTAAGGAGCTAGGGTTTAGAACCTACCCACATGATTACATAACCTTCCCATGTGATGTAGCTTGGAAGAGGAGCTAGGGTTTGTGGAGGAGTGGGAATGGGGACAATAGAGGAAGACACAGAGGAAGGTGAGGAGAGTGATGGTGAGGAGGTGGGGCAAGGGGGGACCTGGCAATGGAGAATGCAGTGGAGGCTACTTGTGCATGGGAGATCTTGGTAGTGTTTTGGGAGGGCAGTGTGAGATTGGAATATCTTCTCCCACACCAAGAGGAGGCCCATAGAAAAAACAATATCAGCATTGGTTGATACTACTCATCAAAAGATGCTCATACCCTCCATCATGTGACTATTGTGAAGCTTGAGGTAGTCATCTTTGATGGATCTGGTGAAGGCCCTTGGGATCTTAGGTGATCACATCTCTTTCTTGATCTCTGTTGTGCTCATGGTTTGACTTACTTTGGTTTGAGGTTGAGAAACCTTATTTTCTATGATAGGAAAGATGTTTTCTCCTTTTTCATGATCAGTGGTGTAGGGAGACTAATGTAGTACTAGTCATGCTCCTTAGACCTCTTCTAGGGTCTCTTAGGTCACTCACTAACCTACTAGGGTTCTTTTTCTAACACTAGGCTCATTAGGTATCTTATCACAAGATCCTAATTTCCTTTAACTAGTAAACATCAACAAAGTAGAACTCACACCTGTTGCAAACCTCATACTAGACCCAAATTGGTCTTTCTTGTCCCATTTGTACAATCTAATCCAAATGGATTCCAATCTTCACCAAATTGGAAAGGCATCATATAAATATGTCAATGGGACCAATACCAATCTCTAAAAACTCACTTTTCTTCAATAACATAAACGAGCTCCAAGAACTTATGCAATTACCTCCAAAATAGGGCTACAAGTAATTAGCCCTATTTGGTCACCTTTTCTACATTATCTTGGAAAAATGTCTTAACAAGTGCCAAATAGGCTTAGGATCTAGAATCCCTTTTCAAAGACACTAGATATTTTCTAGGTCTTATCCCTCAAAAGTGTTTGTACAGTCCTTCCTACTTTCATGCCTAAAATTTAGGGTTTTAGGCCTCCTTTACTGTCTACACAAGAAATGAACTTTCCTGGCCAACAAGATAACTCCTCAAAACTTATCCTCTTCATTTATAATCCTCTTCTGACTCTATTACCTTCCCACTTCCATTTATTGAAGCTATAGATGCTTTCAATCCCTCTAGCTAGCTCTACAATAACTGATGATCCCTAGCCATGCCACTCTGGCTCACCTAGGGCATCATCTTAAAAATAGTTTCCACCACTTCCAGGGCCCATCCTACTATGTACACAATGTACATGGAGTCCACTTTCATAATCCAAGAGCCCGGGCCAAAGCCACAGTGGAAAAGAAAGCTAAGACTCCATTTTCAAGCAGTGCTCAAATCAAGACCAGCGATTGGACTAAACTTTAAAGATTTTATACAAACACTTAAAACTATTGGATCTACTAGTCTAACACCACAATAAGCTCAAAAATAACCTACATTACATGAAAAAATGCTTACAGAAACATTCACAATCCATTTCACTACCCGATCACCTTGAAACACACAAATATTCACTATTATTGCTTAACATAGTCCATACGTGAAATTTTTTAAACTTGCCAACCCTTCAAAAATCTCAAGGATGGTCTTATATAGATGACCCAAACACTAAATGGTTGGTTTCAAATAGATAAACAACCAATTTCATCGAAAATACCAACTTGTCATAAAAGTTGTCAATGTTGTCAATGACAACATTGACAACTTTTGGCAACTTTTGGGTTTGATTGCCAAACTTGGTCAAACCCTATCCAAACTTGTCCAATCCACCAAATATGATGAAAAAAAATCAAAGGAAATCTATTCCCTCTCTTGGCACATTTTTTTACAAGATGCCAAAATTCCCGAATTGGGCCTAAATGGACCTAAGGGTCACCAAGGGACTTATAAGACCTATCCTCCTACAAACACTTCACACACTAGAACTCTTGGTCCCTTTATTCACCTAGTGGTCTATCTAGAACCACTACAATCCAAAACAAAGAAAGAGAAAACCCTAGGTTATATTTCCACAACTATCCTACCTAGGTGCTCCCGCACCATACTCCCCCAAAAGGAGAAGTCATGTCACTCCAGTGGACAGTAGCTCCTCTGATATGCCCACCTTCTTGAAATATGTCTCTACAATCCATGAAGCCTTTGAATCTATTCTATCCTTCCATTAAATCAAATGCTTCATGTAGACTTTGTGTTTAGTGGTCTTCTTGACCTGAGAGTCCATGACTTTATCAGCCACCATAGGAAACTTTGGAGGTAAGGTAGTAACCTCCACATCAGCATTGACCCTTTGGATGGTTGGATAGATATCCTCCATCTATCCTCTGAACTCTATTAGGTCTTGAACATTGAATATGGGAGAGATGCTCAAATCTGATGGTAAGTCCACCCTATATGCATTAGCTCCATATTTTGCTAAGATCTTGCATGGTCCCACCCTTTTCATCTAAATCTTGGTAGGGATGCCCTTCTATAGTCTATATTTGTTTAAGTGGACCATCACATAGTCCCCCACTTCAAACTAAACATCCCTCCTTTTCTCATCAACCTTGGCTTTCAACTTAAAGTTGACTATCTTGTATCTCCTTCATGGTAGAGATAAAGTCTTCTGCATGACCACTTCTATACTCTAATCCACCAAGATCCTTGAGCTCACAAACACCCCTAGGATGCATGCCATAAACCACCTCAAATGGAATCTTTCCTATCATCCTATTCTTTCTATCATTGTAAGCATATTCTACTTGAGGAATGACCACATCCCAAGTCTATCCATATTCCTTAGTTAGGCACCTCAAAAGCTTACCCAATACTCTGTTGACCACCTTAGTTTGGCCATCATTCTGAGGGTGGTAATCTGAACCAAAAGATAGGTTAGTACCCAGCCTTGTCCACAAAACTCTCCAAAAATGACTCATAAATTTTACATCTCTATCAGAGACTATGCTCAAAGGAAGACCATGAATCCTTACTATTTCTTTCAAAAACAAATAAGCTATGTGGCTAGCATCATTAGTAGTTCTACATGGAATGAAATGTCCCATTTTACTAAACCTATCAACAACTACATAAATGCTATCATACCCATATTTAGTTTTGGGTGACCCCATAATGAAATATATACTTACACACTCCCATGGCATATTAGGGACAGGTAGAGGATGATACAACTATGCATTACTCATTCCTCCTTTTGCCTACATGCAAACAACAAACTTCTCTACATACTTGGTGACATCCTTCACCAATTTTGGCCAATGGTAGAACCTTTGGACCAATTCCAAGGTCTTGTCCTTACCAAAATGACCACTTAGAGATCCATTATGCTTCTCTTGGATGAGGTTCATCCTCATTGACCCTTTAGGTACACACAATTGATTTCCTTTAAACAAAAAACCATTCTGTAAAGTGTAATTAGAGAACTTGCTATGAAAATGATTCTCAAAGTCAACACATACCTTATAGGCCTCACCAAAATCCTCATCTAATTTGTATAGGTCTCTGAAACTCTCAATCCCAATGCTATTCAAGTGGACTTCTTGCACTATTAACAATCTCCTTCTCAAAGCATCTGCCACCTTGTTGAGTTGACCCTTCTTGTGTTTGATATTAAAAGTGAATGCCTGCAAGTATTCCATCCACTTTAAATGCCTATTACTTAGATTTTCTTGTGTGTTAATGTAGCTAAGGGCCTGATTATCTTTAAATACAACAAATTATTTAGGCAATAGATAATGCCTCCATTTCCTCAAATATTGGACTAGAGCATAGAGCTCTAAGTCATAAGAAGAATATTTCTTCTTGGCCTCATTCAATTTTTCACTAAAGAAGGCAATAGGTCTACCCTCTTGACTTAACACACCCCCAACTATCATTCCACTAGCATCACACTCAATGATAAATAACTTATCAAAGCTTGGTAGCTGTAGGATAGGTTGAGTAGCCACTTGTCTTTTCAACATTTCAAAAGATTTTTTAGCTTCCAAAGTCCATCTGAACTTAGTTTTGACCCCACCCTTAATGATATCCATTAATGGAGCACATATCCCACTGAAGTTCCTAATAAAATTTCTATAAAATTGGGCAAGGCCATAAAAACTCCTTACCTTAGTGGCTGTGGTAGGTGGAGGCTAGTTCAAAATTGCAACAACTTTGTCTTTGTCCATCTTCAAAGACCCCTTGGACACCACAAAGCCCAAGTAGACTAGTTCTTGTTTAAAGAACTCACACCTCTCAAGGTTAATGGCCAACTTCTCTTCATGTAACCTTTTCAATACTACCTCCACATGTCTGATATGTTCCTCTCTTGTCTTACTAAAAATCAGTATATCATCAAGATATACCACTACAAACTTTCTAGTGAAATCCTTGAGCACCTCATTCATGAGCCTCATGAATGTGCTCGAAGAATTAGAGAGGCCAAATTTCATCACAAACCATTCATATAATCCATCTGTGGTTTTGAATGTTGTTTTCCATTCATCACCTTCCTTCACCCCAATTTGGTGATAACCACTTTTCAAATATAGCTTTGTGAAATACATTTCCCCACCTAGGCAATCCATAAGATCCTCAATCCTTGGGATTGGGAATCTATACCTTATTATGATCATATTTATAGCCCTTGAGTCTATGCATAATCTCTACTTTCCCCCCTTCTTTGATGCTAAACAACTGGGACTACACATGGGCTAATGCTCTTCTTGATCAAGCCTTGATCCAAGAGTTCTTGTACTTGTCTTGCTACCTCCAAGTTCTGATCTAGATTCAACTTATATGCTTCTTTATTGGGAAAGGATTCCCCTAGTACAAATTCTATTTGATGACTTATAACCCTCTTAGGTGGTAGGGTTGCAGGAGTTCCATCACTCACAATTTCCTTATATTTCTCAAGCAATTCTTGCACTTCCTTTGGTAGTGGTTGCCTTACTGGTGTCTCCTCCTCCTTAGGTCTTCACACAATGGCATAACCTTATACCTCATCATCTTTGATGTCCCTCACAAACTCCTTAGCATTGCATAACATAACATTAGGAGTCTTACTCTATGGTTCCTCATCTTCTAACAAAGACTAAATTTTGAAGGTCTTTCCTCCTTTCTTAAATGTAATGGAGTTCTCCTTCCCATCATATACTACTCCATTATCAAACTACCATGGCCTTCCAAGAAGCAAATGACAAGCATCCATTGGTAGGATGTCACAAAGCAATCTGTCCTTGTATCTTGCTATTGATAATTCAACCCATGTTTTCTCATTGACCAAGACACTTTGGCCTTTGTTGAGCCATGTCACCTTATAAGGGTTCACATGGGGTATCTTGGCTAGCTTAAGCTTCACCACTACCTCCTTTGAAATGATGTTGTCTATGGATCCAGAATCAACAATCACCTTACACACTTTTCCAAGAATCTTACATCTGATTCTAAACATTGCCCTCCTATGTTTAGGCTCATCCTTGATTGGTTTCCTTATTAGGACCCTTCTAAACATCAGGTTCTCACCCATTTCTGAATCTAGATGATCCACCTCTAGAGTCTTGACACTAGAAGTATCCTCATGTGCATATGCTACTCTTTTGTCACTATTTTCTCTAGAGGGTTTTTCAAGACATCTGTAAGTTGGATGCCCTAGTTGCCCATAATAATAACACTTCATAGTGGCAAAGTAGGATCCACTCCTACCTCCTCTTCCTCTGTTAGAACCCCCATTGTTACCCCTACCTCTGTTATAGCCTCCTCTTGAATTGTTCTTAGTCTGCTACTCTGTCAACTTATTTTCTCCTTGGGATCTTTGTTCACTATGCCTTCCTTGGTATCCCCCTCTTTGACCCCTCTATTCTCTTCCTCTACCTCTATTGTTATTATTGTTCTTGAAACTAGAATTCCCTTTCTTCTTATTCTTCTCTTCTACCTTTAGATCTAACTGATGAAACTTTTGGATGGTGGTAGGTGTCCATAGGCTTAGCTCCTCTTGGATGTTCCACTTCAACCCACCCAAGTACCTAGCCACTTTGTTTGTCTCTTCTTCTTGCAACTTAGACCTTAAACATAGTCTTTGGAATTCCTTAGTATATGAGGCCACATCTAGGTCTTTCTGCTTCAAGTTTTGTCTCTTCCTATGGAGCTATATTTCATAGTCCTCTGGAAGATAACTCTCCTTCAATTTGGTTACCATAGCATTCCAATTTTCTATTGGTTTCTTTCCCATGCTTACCACCAAGTCAAAGTTGACCCTCTGATTCTATACTTGGCCACTTTAACCCTTTGGGCCTCACTTATCCCTTCACATTCAAAATGATTTTCCATTGGTTCAATCCAGTCCATGATTACCTCAATATCCATCTTTCCTCCAAATAAAGGTATACCTTCCAAAGCTTTTCCACTTAGTGCCTTTATGGCATTTAAGAAAGGTTCCTCATTTAACACTGGGTCAGGTTCAGGAATGTAGTCTTCTTCCTCCATCTTCTTCTTACCCTTACTACTAGATTCTGCTTCATATTCTTTCTTCCTAGTATCATCTACTAGTTCTTCCATATTTACTCTTAATGCTTCCAAAGTACCCTTAAGGAGTCTATTTTTATCCTTTTTCTCCTCCATATCCTTGGCTAGTTCTACATTTGTCACCTGAAGGTATTTCCACTAGGTCAAAGCTGACCCTTTGAGTCTAGACTTGGCCACTTTAACCCTTTGGGCCTCACTTATCCCTTCACACTAAAAATGATTTTCCATTGCTTCAATCCAGTCCATGACTTCCTCAATATCCATCTTTCCTCTGAATAAAGGTATCCCTTCCAAAGCTTTGCCACTTAGTGCCGTTATGGCCTTTAAGAAAGGTTCCTCATTCAACATAAGGTTAGGTTTAGGAATGTAGTCTTCTTCCTCCATCTTCTTCTTACCCTTACTACTAGATTCTACTTCATATTCTTTCTTCCTAGTAGCATCTACTAGTTCTTCCATCTTTACTCTCATTGCTTCCAAAGTACCCTCAAGGAGTATATTTTTCTCCTTTTTCTCCTCCATATCCTTGGCTAGTTCTGCATTTGTCACCATCTTTGTAGAACCACAAGATTCCACCTTTGACATAAACCAACTTCCCCAAGTTTCTCAACCTGGCTCTGATACCACTTTGATGTAGTACTAGTCTTGCTCCTTAGACCTCTTCTAGGGTCTCTTAGGTCACTCACTAACCTACTAGGGTTCTTCCAATAACCCTAGGCTCATTAGGTATCTTATCACAAGATCCTAATTTCTTTCAACTAGTAAACATCAACAAAGTAGAACTCACACCTGTTGCAAACCTCATACTAGACCCAAATTGGTCTTTCTTGTCCCATTTGTACAATCAGATCCAAATGGATTCCAATCTTCACCAAATTAGAAAGGAAGCATATAAATATGTCAACAGGACCAATTCCAACCTCTACAAACTCACTTTGCTTCAATAACATAAACGAGCTCCAAGAACTTATGCAATTACCTCCAAAATAGGGCTACAAGTAATTAGCCCTATTTGGTCACCTTTTCTGCATTATCTTGGAAAATGTCTTAAAAAGTGCCAAATAGTCTTAGGATCTAGACACCCTTTTTAGAGACACTAGATATTTTCTAGGTCTTAGCCCTCAAAAGCGTCTATACAGTCCTTCCTACTTTCATGCCTAAAATTTAGGGTTTTAGGCCTCCTTTACTCTCTACACAAGAAATGAAAGTTCTTGGCCAACAAGATAAATCCTCACAACTTATCCTCTTGGTTGGGGGTCCTCTTCTAACTCTTCTACCTTCCCACTTCCACTGATTGAAGCTATGGATGCTTTCAATCCCTCTAGCTAGCTCTACAATCATTGATGATACCTAGCCATGCCACTCTATCTCACCTAGGGCATCATCTTAAAAATATCTACCACCACTTCTAGGGCCCATCCTAATATGTAAAAAATTTACATGGAGTCAACTTTCATAATCCAAGAGCCCGGGCCAAAGCCATAGTGGAAAAGAATGCTAAGACTCCATTTGCAAGCAGTGCTCACATCAAGACCAACAACTGGACTGAACTTTAAAGATTTTATACAAACACTTAAAACTATTGGATTTACAATTCTAACACACAAATAAGTTCAAAAATACCCTACATTACATGAAACAATGCTTATATAAACGTTCTCAATCCATTTCACTACCTGATCACCTTGAAACACACAAATATTCACAGTTATTGCTTAACACAGTCCGTACATGAAATTTATGAAACTTTCCAACCCTTCACAAATCCTAAGGATGGTCTTATATAGATGACCCAAACACTAAATGGTTGGTTTTAGACATTTAACCAACCAATTTCATCAAAGATGCCAACTTGTCATAAAAGTTGTCAATGTTGTCAATGACAACATTGACAACTTTTGGCAACTTTTGGGTTTGATTGCCAAACTTGGTCAAACCCTATCCAAACTTGTCCAATCCACCAAATATGATGAAATAACATAAAAAAGGACCTATATTCCCTCTCTTGGCTCATTTTTCCACAAGATGTCAAAATTCCCTAATTGGGCCTGAATGGACCAAAGGGTCACCAAGGGACTGATAAGACCTATCCTACTACAAACACTTCACACACTATGACTCTTGGTCCCTTTATTCACCTAGTGGTCTAGCTAGAACCACTAAAATCCAAAACAAAGAAAGAGAAAACCCTAGGTTATATTTCCACAACTAGCCTACCTAGGTGCTCCTGCACTAGAGACCCTTGCAGGTCTCTTTGGAAGAGTTAAGGGAGGTGTATATGGTGGTAAGGAGAGTTGGATATGCTTGAAAGAAGTAGGCCCATTGCCCCCTTTGGAATCTTTTAATCTTTCTCCACCCTGCTCATGGCAAGGGGAAAAATTTTGTTGTGGAAGAGAAGCCCAGAAGAAGAACTTGTGAGAATCTTGAAGGGTGGCTAGCCTGTTTCATGAGGGATGAATGGATGGACCCTATATGGGTTGTTCATTTATTTGCCTATTTCAATGCATTATTTTTGGTTTTTTTTTGTTATCCCCTATTACTAGAAGCTATTTATTATAGGGTTGATTCCCTTTTTAGCTTATTTCCTCTGTACTATATTCCTAGCGAGGTGGAGTATAGCCCTACTGAGGGGGGATATTTTTGTGTGAAATCTTGGTGGTGGAGTCTTGTTTCTCTTCAAATATCTTCTCCCTCACTTCCTATTAAGGTGGAAGACTCTATTAAGGTGAGGGCTTAGCTTATTGAAGTGCTCTATGGCTGCTAGAAGGATACTGCTAGTAGTGGTGTGTGGTTGCCTCTGTCATGTTGGCACATGAAATTTTGCTGGAAATGGCTGGGGGTTAGCCTTCTATAGTCTAAGTGGGCTATGCTAAAAAGTCAGATCAGTGTTGAAGGTTTCCCTTTAGTGATGGAGGATTTCAGACTTATTTCTTCCTAGGAGGATGAGGGAAATTATGGTTTTACCATTTTGCATTGCATGTTGTGTGTGGTTGGCTGGTACCTCCAGGTGGATGCTGAAAGTTTTCAAGGGCCCATTCTAGACGATGGTTGTTTTTGGTTAGGGTTAAAGTTTGGGATTGGGGCTATGGTTCTCTATGATGTAGGTATTGTTGGTGTAGGGATCCATGTCAAAACCCTAGAAATCTCTATGGGGATTTTTAGTACTCTAGTTAAGTTAATGGCTTCAGGCTGTTGCTTGTTCTTTGGGCAGTTGGGGTTTCAAAGTCTCATTTTGGTTAGCTTATATCAGTTAACTATCTTTAGTCTATTGGTTTGAAAGGTTTATTCTTTAGCACAGATTTGTCTTAGTTGGGTTTCAGATTCCTACCAAAATCTGCTTGTACAAGGTTTCAGGGCCCCTTCAAAACCTATTTTTACCCTAATAAAAAACAACCAGTTCTAAACTAGGACCATATTGTAAATATGGGTCACTTTTCTTGTCACTAGGAATAAGAGATAATTATTGTGAAAATATAGTTGGTAAATCATGATTAACATTAATAATCTCATACATACCATTAGAATCACTAGTATGAGTATCATCATTAATTGCATTAGGAGCATGAAAAGAATCATCATCAAGAGTATCTTCTTCATCCAAATTAATTTTAAAGATACCAATAGAAATATCATGTTTTTTGAACTTCATCTTTCTCAATTTGACTTCCTCCTTTGGGCTATGCATGGGCTAATCAAAGGGAATCAAAGTATCAGTAGTTGTTTTAGGTGAAGAAAGACATTGACAGTGCATTGAAGAACTCTAGAATGACAGTTACATTTATGATCATGAGTATAATGGTTACATGTAGTTTTTCTAGAAATGTGGTTTCCTCCAGGATCAATCAATATCAAGCCCTTTTATTTTTTAGGTCAAAGAGAGGAACGCACCTCACTAGTTTGACAAATATAACTGGTATAATGTTTATAAGATATATGATTCAGAAAAAAATTATATACATGATGTGTAGGTGGTGTAGGGAGAAGTGTGGGTCTAGGGAAAGGAGATAGAACATCCTTGGGATTTGTAAGTTCAAAGATATTTTGTATTTTATATTTTTAATACCATCAAAAGAGATTATCTCTATGGGGTTGAGTTTCTTGAGGCATAGAAGGACAAAAATAAATAAAGTTCAATAGACTCTTGAGGTGCTAAAGGGTAATAGAGAGTATGATTATGGGTATGTGCAAGACCATGAGGAGCCAAACTATGCCCTTAAGTGGCAATGAAAAATCAGAAAATTAGGGTTAGTAAACTTGACATGAAAATTTGAACTAGCTATCAACCTAAAATCAAAAAGTTGTAAGAATAGAATCTGTAGGAAATTGAATGTAGTTTCTAAACTTCTAGGCCTTTTCTAAAAAAAATTTAATATGATTGGTGAAAAGTATAAATTTCAATGCAGTAGTACAAAAATTTTAGGAAAAAAATAAGAAGTAGGTGTATGTCTGACCACCTTAATCATATTCAAATGATAATATTTTTTTATAAGATTTTATATATAAGTAGTAGACTCCTTCCTAGATGTGACACATATTTTTGTGTAATTTTATTCCAAAAAAATAATTAATTATGAATTATTTGCTACAATGTTTTCAAAATAAAAGAACTCCCGTGTCTGACCACCTTAACTCTTTGAAAACTTTACCAAATTCAAAAAAATAAATTTTTTTCTTATAGTAGGTGAACCATAGAATGTGATGCATTTTTTGGATTTCAAAAATGTTATACTGTCTAAAAGTTATACCTGTTTTTCAATTAGTAAATAAATTAGCACTTTAGAGGTAACTCAATTGGAAAATAACTAATAATTACTTACTGAATTCAAAATTTGACAGCAATTATATCGATAGAAAGCTGCTAATCTCCTTAATATACCCTTTTCATTTCATCAAATTCGGGTTAAAAAAAAGTCACCACCTACATGGTCAAAGTCTAGAACTCAGAGAAATAGGGGAAAAACATGTTTTTGAGACATTTGAAGAGTTGACCAGGTAGGTATGGTGCACAAAGCAATATCGAGCCTAATCGGGTACCCAATATTTTTGGTTACCCAAAAAGCCAATAGAATTTTGAATTTTGAATTTTCCCTCCCCTTTCTCCTTCTTACCTTCCCATTTCTCCATACTTCATATGATATTAGATTATATATTACATATATATTAAATATTATATAATATATATTAATATTAAATATTACATTATATATCATATATTATATATTATTTTATACATATTATATATTAATATGTATTTTACAATATATTACATAATATCTTCATATTTAAATTGTATGTAATATATATTTTATATTATAATATATATATTTAATAATATTATTGTATATATAATAAAATCAAGTATAGTATATATAATATATATTATATAGAAAATATTAATATATAGGTTAATTACACTAGTATAAGGCATTGAATAGGTTTCGAAAGGGGTCAGAGGGTTCCTAGGGATCCTAATGCTTAAGAAAGTGTACTAGGACCCCTTAGGTCCCTGTGTAACCCTTGATAACACATAAGAATAGTCAAGTGTGTCTCAAGGGGTCGTACGACACCTTGGGACACACTTTAGTGTTCTAATGTGTCAAAGGGGTCATGGGGACTTCATAGGGGTCCTAACGCATAAGAAGGTGTACTAGGGCTCCTTAGGTCCCTTTGTGACCTTCGAGGACACAATTGAGTGTTCCAATGTGTTCTCAGGGGTCACAGAGGGACTTAAGGGGCCCTGGTAGACATTATCACGCATTAGGACCCCTAGGAAGACCCCATGACCCCTTTTGACACATTTGAATGCTCAAGTGTGTCCTAAGGGGTAGTAGGACCACTTAGGACACATTTGAACATTCAAATGGGTCAAAAGATGTCATGGGGTCTTCCTAGGGGTCCAAATATGCCTTATCATGCATTACGACCCCTAGGAAAACCCCACAACCCATTTTGACCCATTTGAATGGTCAAGTGTGTCCTAAGGGGTCATAGGACCCCTTAGGAGACATTTGAACATTCAAATGGGTCAAAAGTAGTCATGGGGTCTTTCTGGGGGACCTAGTATGCCTTATCATGCATTAAGACCCCTAGGAAGACCCCATGACCCCGGTTGACACATTTGAATGCTCAAATGTGTCTTAAAGGGTCGTAGGATCCCTTAGGAAACATTTGAACATTCAAATGGGTCAAAAGGGGTCATAGGGTCTTCCTGGGGGTCCTAGTACACCTTATCACATATTAGGACCCCTAGGAACACCCCATGACCCCTTTTGACAGATTTGACTGGTTAAGTGTGTCCTAAGGGATCATAGGACCCCTTAGGACACATTTGGACATTCAAATGGGTCAAAAGGGGTCATGGGGTCTTTTTGGGGGACCTAGTACACATTATCATGCATTAAGACCCCTAGGAAGACCCCATGACCCCTTTTGAAACATTTGAATGCTCAAATGTGTCTTAAGGGGTCGTAGGACCCCTTAGGAAACATTTGAACATTTAAATGGGTCAAAAGGGGTGATGGGGTCTTCCTGGGGGTCCTAGTATGCCTTATCATGCATGAGGACCCCTAAGAAAACCCCATGACCCCTTTTGACCCATTTGAATGGTCAACCATGTCCTAAAGGGTCGTAGGACCCCTTAGGACAAATTTGAACTTTCAAATGGGTCAAAAGGGGTCATGGGGTCTTTCTGGGGGTCCTAGTACACCTTATCATGCATTAGGACCCCTAGGAAGACCCCATGACCCCTTTTGACACATTTGAATGCTCAAGAGTGTCCTAAGGGGTCATAGGACCCCTTAGGACACATTTTAATATTCAAATGGGTCAAAAGGGGTCATGGGGTATTCCTGGGGGTCCTAGTACACCTTATCATGCATTAGGACACCTAGGAAGACTAGATGAAGCCTTTTCACACATTTGAATGCTCAAGTGTGTCCTAAGGGGTCATAGGACCCATTAGGAAACATATAGACATTCAAATGGGTCAAAAGGGGTCATGGGGTCTTCATGGGGGTCCTACGATGCCTTATCACGCATTAGGACCCCTAGGAAGACCCCACGACCCCTTTTGACATATTTGAATGCTCAAGTATGTCCCAAGGGGTAATAGGACCCCTTAGGACACATTTTAACATTCAAATTATTCAAAAGGAGTCATGGGGTCCTCTTAGGGGACCTAGTACACCTTATCACACATTAAGACCCCTAGGAAGACTCCTTACCACTTTTGACACATTTGAATGCTCAAATGTGTCTTAAGGGGTCCTAGGACCCCTTAGGAAACATTTGAAGATTCAAATGGGTCAAAAGGGGTCATGGGTCTTCTTGGGGGTCCTAGTATGCCTTATCACATATTAGGATCCCTATGAAAACCCCATGACCCCTTTTAACCCATTTTAATGGTTAAGTGTGTCCTAAAGGGTCATAGGACCTCTTACGACACATTTGAACATTCAAATGGGTCAAAAGGGGTCATGGGGACTTTCTGGGCATCCTAATACACCTTATCACGTATTAGGACCCCTAGGAAGACCCCATGACCCCTTTTGACACATTTAAATGCTCAAGTGTGTCCCAAGGTGTCATAGGACCCCCTACGACACATTTGAACATTCAAATAGGTCAAAAGGGGTCATAAGATCTTCCTGGGGGTCCTAGTACGCCTTATCACACATTAGGACCCCTAGGAAGACCTCATGACCCGTTTTGACATATTTGAATGCTCAAGTGTGTCCTAAGGTGTCATAGGACCCCTTAGGAAACATTTGAACATTTAAATGGGTCAAAAGGGGTCATGGGGTCTTCCTGGGGGTCCTAGTATGCCTTATCATGCATTAGGACCCCTAGGAAGAACCCACTACCCCTTTTGACACATTTGAATGCTCAAGTATGTCCCAAGGGGTCATAAGACCCCTGAGGACACATTTTAACATTCAAACTAGTCAAAATGGGTCATGGGGTCTTCTTGGGGGTCCTAGTATGCCTTATCATGCATTAAGAGCCCTAGGAAGACCCCATGAACCCTTTTGACAAAGTTGAATTCCCAAGTGTGTCCTAAGAGGTCGTAGGACCCCTTAGGAAACATTTGAATATTCAAATGGGTAAAAAGGGGTCATGGGGTCTTTTTGGGGGTCCTAGTATACCTTATCACACATTAGGTCCCCTAAGAAGACCCCACGACCCCTTTTAAAAAAAATTGAATGCTCAAGTATGTCCCAAGGGATCATAGGACCACTTAGGACACATTTTAACATTCAAATTGGTGAAAAGGGGTCGTGGGGTCTTCCAAGGGGACCTAGTACACCTTATCATGCATTAAGACACCTAGGAAGACCCTATGACCCCTTTGGAAACATTTGAATGCTCAAATGTGTCTTAAGGGGTTGTAGGACCCCTTAGGAAACATTTGAACATTCAAATGGGTCAAAAGGAGTCATAGGGTCTTCTTGGGGATCCTAGTACACCTTATCACACATTAGGAGCCCTAGGAAGACCCCACGACCCATTTTGACCCATTTGAAAGATTAAGTGTGTCCCAAGGGGTCATAGGACCCCTTAGGACACATTTGAACATTCAAATGGGTCAAAAGGGGTCATGGGGTCTTTCTGGGGGTCCTAGTACACCTTATCACATATTAGGACTCCTAGGAACACCCCATGACCCCTTTTGACATATTTGAATGGTCAAGCATGTCCTAAGGGGTTGTAGGATCCCTTAGGACACATTTGAACATTCAAATGGGTCAGAAGGGGTGATGGAGTCTTTCTGGGGGTCCTAGTATGCCTTATCACGCATTAGGACCCCTAGGAAGACCCCACGAGCCATTTTGACCCATTTGAATGCTCAAGTGTGTGTCCCAAGGGGTCATAGGACCCCTTAGGAAACATTTGAACATTCAAATGGGTCAAAAGGGGTCATGCGATCTTTTCTGTGGGCCCTAGTATGTGTTATCATGCATTAGGACCCCTAGAAAGACCCCACGACACATTTTGACAAATTTGAATGCTCAAGTCTATCCCAAGGGGTCATAGGACCCCTTAGGACACATTTTAACATTCAAATTGGTGAAAAGGGGTCATGGGGTCTTCCTGGGGAACCTAGTATGCCTTATCACATATTAGGACTCCTAGGAACACCCCATGACCCCTTTTGAAACATTTGAACAATGAAATGTGTCTTAAGGGGTCGTAGGACCCCTTAGGACACATTTGAGCATTCAAATGGGTCAAAAGGGGTCATGGGGTCTCTCTGGGGGTCCTAGTACGCCTTATTACGCATTACGATACCTAGGAAGACCCCACGACCCCTTTTGACCCATTTGAATGCTCAAGTGTGTTCCAAGGGGTCATATTGTAATACCCCAAAAATGGGCTATATGTTCATTAACCTCCTACATCCTCAAATCGAATGAAATCGACATAGAAGTCCTAACCTAAGGCACATCTGCACATCATCGAATCTAATTGATTATCTTAAATTCTGCATCGGGGAATATTCCTAGCAATATTCCTAATTATCTTAATTATCTTTAATTTAATGATTATTTGGCGAAAAATCACATTTATCCTAAGTTTGATTAATTGAATATTTTCATATTTAATTAATTAGATTTAATATCTTGCCACTTAATTGTGTAATTAAATTTAATTCTATCTATTATTAATTGTATTATTTAATTTTGACAATAAATCCAATATTCTATGAATAATTGATTAAATTTTTATTTAATTAATTAAAGCAACTTGTCATTATTTAATAATATAGTTTTTAATAAAAGTTTGATTAAATAATTGATTAACCCATAAATCAATTATTTATTTTCAAAAATTAGTTAAGTTGAGCATAAATCACTTTATTTATTTAATTAATTCATAATTATTATGCACATTCAAAAGAAATAGTTAAACTCCAAATTAGAAAATCAATGCAAAGTGTTGACTTTTTAGAACTCAACATCCTTATGGAGTTCAAAAAGCTGATCTAAACTCTAATTTGAGTTAAAAAGCTATTTTTGCATGATTTGCATATTTTTGTGAATTAAATTATCTTTATTATCAGATAACTCAAAAATCAAGCTGAGTTAATCTGAGTGATTTATGAATTTTTTGCCATGCACCTCCAAAGCCTTGGATTTCTATAAATTAAAGCCTCAGCTCATCTCAAAGCATCTCATAATTTTGCAAGCTTACTTTGCCAAAGTCCTCCACAAATTGCACAACTATTTTGAAGAATTGGAATTTGGAGAATCAAAGCTGATTGCGAATCAAGGCTATTGTGAGATCAATTTGTTTTTTTTACATTCATTTAGATTCTTTTTCATATCATTGTTAGATCACTTTAGCAGATCAATTTCATATAGATTAGATTTCATATCAAGTTTTTATCATTCTTATTGCATAGAAAATCCAAAAAAAGTAGCTTAATTGCATTCAATTCATATCTAGATCAATTGCATTCAAATCCTTCATTTAGGTGTCGTCTAGGTCACTGATCTCGATAACAATCTAAGAACATCAATCTTGCACCTACTAGAAGGCAGTAAATTGCTTGGTTAAATTAGATTTTAATTTTGCACGATATTGATTTTTGCTAACCTCTAATGTTTTACTGAAGTGTTGTGTCTATAGATTAGGTACAAAATTCACACACACATTTCTGGCACCCACCATGGGGCAACCCACCTTTACATGCTAGTTTTGATTTTTATTTGGAGCTAAAGCCCTAAAGTTTTAAAGATTTAATTTTATCTCTCAAACGGCTTGGATTTTTGCTCTAAAATTTGTTTTGGAGGTTGGACATATATCAAAGAAGCTACAGTAAAAAATTTAGAATTTTTTGAGATGTTTTGAATTTTTAATAATTTTTTCTTGAAATTTTAGAAAAAATTAATATCTGACGCAAATTAGCATATTTTTTGGAAATTTTTATATTTTCAAATATCTCTTTAAATTATATAGGGGTTCCATTCTTTGTGTTTTAAATTTGGACATAATATAATAGCTCAAATTGTCAATTTACAAAAATTGATCTATTTTGATAAAATGGGTCTCTAGGGCACAAATGAAGAGATTTTTCTAAAAATTTTACATTTTTGGAAATCTCTCTATTTTTTAGTAGGTGTCTCTATTCTGAATTTTTATTTTTCTGGCCAAAATCATATCAAAAAAAATAGATCTTGTTGACTAGGTCAAATGCAGCAAAAAAAATAAAGTTTTGTGATGGGTATGCACTTATTTTTTTTACATGGTTCAATGAATGATATGAGTTGTCATTTGGGTTAATTGATGGTTATTATTGCTGATAATAATTGATTTTTAGAGCTAACCCTATCATTTTCATAAGTTGAATATATTTTGCATATCTTGTTTGCTTGTTTGCTTGTTGGAGAGTTCGTCACTTGCTTGCATGGAAAAGCTCAACAAGAATTGCTAAAAATTAGGTAAAATCTACTAAGCGCATTGCAAGGATCCTAGTTATTCTCCTTCATCTAATAACATTTCAATTTGGCCTTAAAATAAATCTCTCATGTGTTTAGCTTGAGTGTTTCTTTGCATGCTTTTTCTATGAATTTGCATAATTGAATAATAGGTTGTGACACCTTAGGTATTTATTGGCAGTCTTAGATTACTTGTGATTGATCTAGATTGCTATCTTGGGTTATTGGACTCGCTAAATCCATCGGCCCCTCATTTTCACCCCGTGGTTGCAATATCAGCGCCACATTAAAGGGGAGGGGTCTACAGGAAAGAAGCGTTAAGTGTTCCACCATGCAACCCTTTTGTGCTTTTTGGAACTCACTTATTTTCTAAGTTGTGGACTCATTTCTAGCTTGTGTGAGGGGTTAAGTGCTCCACTTTGTGGACTCACCTCATATTTTCTTTAAGCGTTAAGTGTACCACCTTGTGCTTTTGAATACTTTTGGATAAATTTGTTTTTTGGAATATATTTGTACTCACATAGTAATTAGGCCCCATGAACACTATTTGTGGATCTTGAGAGAGTGGGTTCCTAGTGAAACCCTTCTCAATGAGGGATCCCTTGTAGGTGGGGAGGATACTTAGTGCATCTCACATTCTACTTAGTTCATGCATCTTCCCTTATTGATTGATACATTCTCTCTCCTGAGAGGTTGATAGATCACGTGGGGTTGATATCATAGACCTTGGTGAGACAAACTTTGTCTTAGCGTGTCAGACTAATCTACTTTCTTTGTTTGGGTTAAAAGTGAAGAGGCATCAAAACCTTGTATCTGGAGCCAAGTCCCCTTGTGGTATCATACTATGAGTCACCTTTAGAGAGGGTTAACCGTAGCAGACAATCCCTTCACAGGGAAAATTGCATTGACGGAACCTCAAGCGGTAATAGCCATTTTCACCATGGTAGTGATAGTCACTATATAAATGTCCTTGTGGAAGAAATCTCCATGGGTATGGTTCATTGTTGGGTTGTCAGATCTCCCTAGCAGCTCCTGAAGATTAAGTTCTCAGACTGTGTCAAAACCCTGGTGCGCCGAGATTGGAGTTCACCCCTTTGGATCATAAAAGTTGTAGAGTCAAACCATTACTAAAAACCCTAGCGAGGCCAAATTTTCATTTTATAGGGTATATGTGTGTTATTGCAAAACATTTTTGGAACATACACAATTAGCGCTTATGAGGATTAGAACGAATAAGTCACTTGATTTTTCATGCGCAAGGTTGTTTTTGCCCTTGTTCATTATTTTCAGACATGCTTGAAATCATGTGCTTACTATTTTTCATGCTTGTTTATCTATCTGCTTATTGAAAACGGACAAATCTGTTACAATCCTCAAATCTAGATATTAAAATTTGTAAACAATCTGAATCTGAAAACTCAAAATTTGCAAAATCTGAAGTAAAATTCTTTTCTGGAGTCAAAAGTCATCTCAGGAGGTCAGAAAGTCATACGAGTTTTCTCAAAGTGTCATTTCATTACTTCCCAACTATCGTATGGTAAAGAACCCAGTGTTGTACGAGTCTTTCTACCAGTTAAATTCAAAAAGTCAAATCCTGCTAGCAACTATCGTGTGAGTTTTTCAACTTTCGTATGAGCTTTTCAACTATCGTTTCATAGCATACCCACTATCGTACGAGTCTGCAGAGTGTCATTTGGGAAATTTTTGAGAGTTGTCAGAAAATTGTCAGAATTGCCAGATATTTAGCCTTTTCAGCCTATTTCAGAATCTGTCGATCAAATCACCATGTTAGGAACAGAGCAGTAGCTATTGAGAATCCAATCATTTTCCTAAAGTGGCCTTTTTGAATCCGATTCAGCCTTCTGTTTAATCGATTTGAGTCTTTATCATCTCATGTCAAAACCTTGTCATAACTATCAATCTTCAATCAATCAATCATCAAAATGACTGAGTGTTGTGATATCTTGTCTACTATCTTTTGGGAACCTACCCATACATCTAGGGCATAGTATCCTTCATCCACATCTAATCAAATCTTCAAATCAATCAAACCTTGACAAGGTTGCATCATCTGATCATCTTGATTCAATTCATTCTTCGGTTATCTGGATCTTATTCTTTTGTTTCACTTGAGGTTAATGGTGGAGACTAGAGCTTCCTCTCACAAGAAATCTATCACCACTCTCCAAGCTCCAACTCTTGAGCAACTCATCAATTCTGGTCTTTACGAGGATGACGGTCTTGGCAACTATCGATTGAAATCTGGTTACATACCTCCTCCATCAACTCACAAAGGTACTCAACATACCCCTCATCAATCTAATCCAGGGAGTCCACAAACTCCTACCATGTCTCAAGTAGGGACAAATTTTGGCTCTCAAAGAGCTCAATCTCAACATGGTGCAGATCAGGAACCCACACCTGAAGAAATTGCTCAATATCAAAATGATGATAACTTCAAACGAATGATGAAGCATTTCTTGAAAGAAGATAGAGAAGCATACTTTTTACAATTATCTCATCAAGGAGCTAAGCTTCCTCCTAATTTTAATGTCAAAGCTATCATCACACATGAGGAAGAAACTCCACTCACAGATATGATGAAACAAATACATGCTTTACAAGTCAAACTGAATCAACTTGAAAAAGAGAAGGAACCCAAAGAGTTCTCCATGGAGGCTCTATTTCCTTTTCTATTTCACAAAGACTTGAACATGCCGCCCTTTCCAAAAAGAGTGGAGATGCTGAAGTATGATAAGTATGATGGACACTTAGATCCTCAAGATCATGTCAGAGAATTTTGTACACAATCAATGGAGTTCATGCACGAACCAACCTATCTAATGCATCTCTTCCCTTGATCTCTAGGGGGAGTAGCCATCCGTTGGTTCTCTAGACTGTCTTCTACTATCAAAACTTTTGAGGAGTTGATCAAATTGTTTTATCAACAATACTCCTACAATATTCAACACCCGGTCACCATGATCGATATCTGTAATCTCAAGCAATATCCAAGGGAACCATTCCTAACATTTCTCAAGAGATGGAGGAAGAAGTTCTCTCTATATGCCAGACCTATTCCAGAAATAGAAAAATTGGAAATCTTCATCAACAACCTTGTTCCAGAAATCAATTATCCTCTACAAATGCAAGATCATACATCTTTTGATAAGATGGTGGATAATGCTATCAAAATAAAAAAAGTGCTTTTGAAAAAAGGAGAAATCACACTTCAAAAAGACAAGTATGAATTAGGATCCAGTTCTAAAGAAAAGAACAAAAATTGGAACAAGAACAAAGGCATTGTCATAGATGGCATTGTTGACACTGTCCATGCCCCATCAAAGGCACCAGCCTAAAATCTCACTCTTGGTACTCAAGCCATTAAAGCTTCAGAGCAAAAGTCTTCTGAACCATCTCAAAAGAAGCCAGAATATAAAAGATGGGATAAACATCAAAATTTTACTCCTCTGGGAGAGTCTTTAGAATCAGCTATGAAAACTCTACTGGCTAATAACACCATCTCTTTACCACCAATCCAACCAAATGATCAGGACCCCAAACTGAAATGGTGGAGAGGAAATGAATTATGTGATTTCCATTGGAGTAAAGGTCACAAAACTAATAATTGCTACCACTTGAAGCATACCATTCAAAATCTAATCGATAGTGGAGACATCACAATTGACAATCCCTAGAGCAATAATGATCATATAGCATTCATAGAACCATTTTTGAAACATGGTCAAGAAGTTTCAACTTCTCAACCTAATATGGGGGCAAAAGTCAACTATGCCTACCCTGGAAATAATGTTGTCATCAATATGGTTGAACCATGTCTCTCTAAAAGTTGCAATGTCATCACAATTGTATGAAGAGACATAGATCATTCCTCAGCTAATGCAGTTACTCGATCACAAGCTCAAACACATCTAAAAAGACAAATCCTAGATTCATCAAATGTCCCTAAGGTGCCCTTCAATATTTCATCTGCTTCTAAATAGAAGGCTTCTTCCAAATCTTCCAATCCAAAGGATACAAGGCCTACATCTTATAGCATTGTTCAACAACTCCAACACACTAATGTGAAAATCTCCATGTTTGAGTTTCTTCGAATATCTCCAACTCATAGAGCCATTCTCGATAAAGCTTTGCTTAGTTCCAATGTTCCTGATGACCTTGATTTGGACAGGTTCCAGACTATGGTTGGACATCTTACATCTCCATAATATATCTCCTTTTCAGAGGAAGATGAAAAATCCTTGAGTCACCCGCATAATCAGCCTTTGCATATAGAAGTCTTGATCCAAAACTGTAGAGTCAAACATGTGTTGATAGATGGGGGCGCTGGCCTAAACATTTGTTCTTATAGCTTGATCACACAATTGGGATTTTTAGAATTGGCTATTGATCCTAGAAAGAAAATAACTATCAAGGCCTATGATGAACAAGAAAGATCTTCTAAAGGCACCATTGTCTTACCTATCAGAGTGGGTCCAGTTATCAAAGATACCATCTGTCAAGTGCTTGATCTACCTTTGGCCTACAATATCCTTCTAGGGAGACCATGGATACATGAAATGCAAGCTATTCCTTCTACATATCATCAATGTTTGAAGTTTCCTTATGAAGGAGTAGAGGTTACTATCCCCGCAGATCTAAATACAACTTGCAACACCTTGAAGGAAAGTGCAGATAAGCTTGTACCTAATAACAAAGAATCTTCCATTGAACCAACTAAAGAAGCATCCACATCTAAAATGGAAGATCTTGCAAAAGAGGTTAATATCAAAGAAAATGGTATGGGAGAATATACTATCGAGCCAGTCTTATCTTTGACATCTCTCCCTATCTCACCTAAGTCTTATGGGAAATCTTTGAAATAATCCAAACCAGACTCTAAAGAACCTCTTGAAGCATATAAAAAGAATTTTGTAGCAGAACAAATATCCAAGCAAGAATTTGAAGAGGATGAGGCTGTGCTATCATGGCTGTACAAAGATGAACCTGAATCTCAAGTTGTTCAAACTGGTGACTCTGTAGTATCCAAACTCCCTTCCAAGTCATATGGTCCAAGAGATAAATTAATAGCTAAGATGGGATATTTAGGTAAAGGACCTCTAGGAATCAGAGGAAAAGGTCTTGAGGTACCTCTTCCACATACTGGTAGAGAAAATAAAAACAAAGTTGGCTTAGGTTTTACAAAGAAACCCTATCACCTCAAAGGTAATTGTTCCCATGTCATAGAGCAGATCACACCAGGAGAACCTCTTCTTAAGAAAGAAGAAACAGTACCATCAGATAGTGATTCAAATAGCTCAGAACTCATCCCCTATGAAAAATTGACTAAGGAAATCAAAGACCTTGTTGATGATAAAGATGATCTAATCAAAAGAATTAATGTAGTAGAAACACAAGAACCTACTATCAATCAAGAGATAGTTGCAACACAAGAACCAGCTAATCTAAAAAACAATCAAGAAGAGGGAAGTGGTAGTGATTTTGAGACAGATTCCCATGAGTATGAATTCAAATCAGAATTTGAGGGTAACCCTTCTTGGGGTATTCACCCTGACTTTACTCATGTTCTAAGATTTCCTAGAGATCCTAAATCAGAAGCTGAATCAAATGACTACGAATGGGGAGCCATTCTAGAATGAGATGAAGATGAGCTTATTACAGAGAAACATGTTGATGTTATTCACCAATATGTACCTAATCCCAATGTGAGTCTAGAGTGAAATGATGAACCTATCGAGTCTGATCCACCTATATTTGAATTCAACTCCCACAATGACATTAAGCCTATTCATGAATTAAATGTCTTAAGTTGTAATATCACCTTTGAACTTGAGCATCAGGTTAGGACCAATGATGACAGATCCATATCCATAAACACTATCTCTCAATCTTTCCCTACTTTGACTATCCAATATCCAGAACTTATTGATCAAACCTCCACAAATCTGAGCCATGGTATTTATACCTTCCTGAATGACTATGCCCTTGCTTGCTACCTCAATGCAGTTGAGCCTATGAGTACTTCCATCAGTGAACCGAGCATCAGCATGACCGAGTCGGACATCAACTATCTTAGTCAAAAAAACAAGAATAAAAAGAAAAAGAAAAAGAGTTCTGAGGGTGAAAACCACTTTGTGGCAGTCTCAGAACCTACAAAAGTAAAAATAAAAGACGTATCCAAAGGTGAAAACTACTATAAGGCACCTAAGGATGAGATATTTGATGTCCTTCCGAGTCATTTATAGGACATATCTCTAGTTCTAATTGAGCCCACTCAATCCATCAATTTGGGTACAACAAAGGAACCACAATTGGTACATGTAGCACAATCATTATCAGAAGAAGAGAAGAAAAAATTTACAACATTCCTAACAGAGAAGAAGATCAGATTTGCAAGGAAATATTTAGATATGCCAGGATTGGATCCTAATCTTATAATGCATCATTTATCTATTGCTCCAAATGTCAAACCTGTCAAGAAAAAATTGAGAAAGATGCATCCTCACGTTGCACTCTAGGTAAAAGCTGAATTAGAGAAGCTCCTAAACGCAAAATTCATCCAAGTTATTGACTATGCAGAGTGGATCTCTAATATTGTACCTATTTCTAAACTAGATGGGTCAATCAGAGTGTGCACAGACTTTAGAGATGTGAATAGAGCATGCCCTAAGGATGATTTTCCACTACCTAACATTGATATGATAGTGGACATGACTGCGGGTTTCGAGATGTATTCCTTAATGGATGGTTTCTCTGGATATAACCAAATAAAAATTTCTCCAGAGGACCAAGAGAAAACTACTTTCACATGTGCATGGGGCACCTTCTGTTGGAATGTCATGCCAATTGGACTTAAAAATGCTGGTGCTACATATCAAAGAGCAATGACATCTATTTTCCATGACATGATGCATCAAACTATGGAAGATTATGTTGATGATACTTTAGCAAAATCTATGATCAGAACTGAACATCTAAAGGACTTGAGCATGATCCTAGATAGAATGGAAAAGTTTAGTCTCCGACTAAATCCTAAGAAGTGTGCTTTTGGTGTCACTTCTGGAAAGCTCTTAGGATACATAGTTTCAAAGAAGGGCATTGAAGTTGATCTGGCTAAATTCAAGGCTCTAATAGAGATGCAACCTCCCATGAATATCAGTCAAATGAGGACATTGCAAGGAAGAGTTCAATCTATCAGAAGATTCATATCATAGCTAGCAGACATATCACAGCCTTTTACAAAAACATTACATAAAGGTGTGACCTTTGCATGGAATGAAGAATGTGAGAACAACTTTAACAATATCAAGAAGTATCTATCAAATCCACCTATCTTGATGCCTCCTATTCATGGGAAGCCATTGATCTTATATGTCTCTGTAATAGCCACATCATTGGGGGCATTGCTAGCGCAACATGATGAAGACAAAAAGGAAATAGCCATTTATTATATAAGCAAAACATTGGTGGCATATGAAAAAAACTATTCTATGATTGAGAAAGCTTGTCTCACTGTGATCTTTGCATCACAGAAACTAAGACACTATATGTTAGCTCATACCATGCATCTAGTAGCAAAAATTGATCCACTAAAATACCTACTTAGCAAGGCTGCCCTCACAGGTAGACTGGCTAAATGGGTCATGCTTCTAAGAGAATTTGACATTGAATATGTTGAAAGAAAAGCTATAAAAGGTCAAGTTATTTTTGATCAACTAGTAGATGCACCCATGTTTGATGACACACCAATGCAAATGGAATTTCCAGACTCCTCTATTATGCACCTATCTTCTAGAGAATGGAAATTGTTCTTTGATGGCTCCTATACACAGAATGGATCTGGAGGAGTCATATTGTTCATAACTCCTCAAGGATACTCCATCCCAAAAGCATTCAGACTAAAGTTCCCCTGCACAAACAATATTGTAGAATATGAAGCCCTTTTGAATGGTATGAAAATAGCAATTGAATGGAGAGTAAGAGAGCTACACATTCATGGAGACTCTCAACTTGTTATTCATCAAGTCAATGATGTGTACCAAACTAAAGATGGAAAGCTCATTCCTTACAAGATAATGGTAGATGATCTTAAGAAATACTTCATATCTATCACATTTGAGTAGATACCTAGAACGGAGAATAAGGATGCCGATGCAATGGCAACACTATCTACTTTATTACAACAGCTTGAACATGAGCTACACTATGATTTCTTGGTGGAAGCACTATCTTATCCTGCATATGACTCCCCTGAAACCCACATGATCTACACTATTGTTGGTCATGATTCATCCAGATACAAAGACCTCTTTTCCTATCTCCAAGACCAAATCATTCCCGATACCTTCAACCACCATGAAAAGAGATACCTTATCCATAATGCCTCTCGATATGTCATCATTGGTCACAATCTATACAAATTAGGTCTAGATGGTACGCTACTTAGATGTTGAGAATGGGAAGAGTCTCAACATGCATTAGAGGAAGTCCATGATGGTATTTGTGGGTCACACTCAAACGGTTTAACACTAGCTCGACAACTTATTAGGGTTGGGTACTACTGGCCTGAAATGGAGAAAGAGGCCATCAAATTTGCTAAGAATTTTCATAAGTGTCAAGTACATGGCAACCTAATTCATGCTCCAGGGAGGGATCTAATCCCCTTTACAACACAATGGCCTTTCCATCAATGGGCATTTGATCTTATTAGGATGATTCATCCTCACTCTTCTAATGGACATACCCATATAATCACTACTACAGATTATTTTACAAAATGAGTAGAGGCGGTCCCTTTGACACAAGAAACTAGAAAGCAAATATCTATGTTCATATTGAACTATATCATATGCAGATATGGGATACCTCATTCCATAATCACAGATAATGGTGGACAATTCAAGAACAAAGACCTAGATGATCTATGTGCCAAATTCAAGATCACACAACATTGGTCTTCTATCTACTATCCTCAAAGGAATGGACAAGCTGAGGCCTCTAACAAAAATCTATTGAAAATCTTGCACAGAACAGTTAATAAAACTGGCAGAGACTGGCATCTCATGATTAATCCAGCTCTATGGGCCTACAGAACAAGTATCAGAATGCCTACAGGGGCTACACCTTTCACTTTAGTTTATGGGTCTGAGGTGATACTACCTATTGAGGTTGAAATCCCTTCACTAAGAATCAGAATGCATGGTCTAGTAACTGATGATGACTACAGAGTGTCTAGGTTGCAAGAACTTGAACTACTAGATGAGCGTACACAAGTAGCGTATGATCATCTCAGAGTATATCAGAAGAGAATGTCTAGAGGCTACAACAAGAAAGTCAGACATAGAGAATTTTAGGTTGGCGATCTAGTTTTGAGAGAGAATCCTAAAAATCAATCACATCGAGAACGCAAGGGGAAGTTTGAACCCAATTGGCTGGGTCCTTTTGTAATCACTGCTACTTTTGGCTCTGGTGCCTATCAACTCTCAATGACTGAAGGAGAACAACTCTGAGAACCAATCAACGTTCTCCATTTGAAGAAATTCTATGCCTAAGGCATTCAGTCTACGGTAAAATGTCCTAAAAAAAATCTTAAAAAATTGAAAAATATCAAAAATTCAAAAAAATTGAAAAATGAAAAAAGGAAAAAAAGTGCCTTGGTGAAAACCTGGAAACAGGTGCCTTGGTAGCAAAAATAGAATCTCTGCCAAGATGGTGAAAACCCAACAAACGGGCACCACTTGTTTCAAAATGCTCCATCTATCAGTGCAATCTTGGTCTTTCCCAGCTTTTAGTCTTGCTTTAGTTTGTACATATCTCCCAGTTTATTTTTGCATTTCTAGTTTTCAATAAATCGGTTTGTCCACCAATCTGCTCAAGTGTCTATATCCTATCAATGTTCAAACTTGGGGGAAATCAATGTCATATCCCATGGTCTCCGGTGTATCTTAGATGTATCATATCTAGTCAGAGTCATTTTGAAGCTTCATGTGAGTCAGTGAGTCAGTCTTGTCTCCCGAAAGGATTTTGCATCTACAACAACGCAATCAACATCAAACATCAAACTGAAAACAATCTATGCCTTTTTACATGCTTTTATCTCCCTGTATGCTTATTGATTTGCATTGAGATTTTTGCATATTGTGTCCCTTCGAGCCCTTCGATGATGTCCTTTACAGGATTTAGAGAGTGATGACTGGGGGCATAATCTTTTCTTTGTCTTCTTCTTGTATGTGAAAATCTAACAACTTTGGAAATTCTAGATTGAAATGGTGTCCTACTGTAAGAGCCTCTATCTCGAATTGGATGGCCATGCGTACCTTGACCATTGATACTCGGATGATTCAAAGAAGTATTGATTTAACTATTGTCTTTTTGAGTGATTTCTTTCTCCTACTATGAAACATGATCTTACCTAAGGATGTGAACGATAAAGGGTCACTATGGGTAATTCACACTGGATTTAGAATGATCTCTTCACTATTTGATGTGTTTGAATGCAAGGCATATTCAGGTCATCATGACGTTTATGTTTTGATGCTTCTACAAATTGCTATATCAAAATGGACATGATATTCAGGTCATCCTGGTGTTTGTGACTTGGTGCTTATATCTAATCTGACATTCTGAAAATAAAATCAATATTCATATATCCATGGTTGTTGACCAGTGGGTGTTGTATTGATTCTTGCGCATACAAATTAATATTCATATGTCTATGGTTTCATGGCTAGTGGGCATTGTATTGATTTATCCAGTTACCTAAAAGTTCAATGATGATAACAAATCGACAGATGATCAGTGAGTAGGTCCTAGGTCTTAGGTTGCATTTCATTTTGCATGTCTCTTTGCATTTTGCATGTTTGCATGATCTCACAATGATTAAACAAACTTCAATGCTTAAATGATTCTTCAAATCGCATCTTCAAGTCTAACAAGAGCTAAATCTCACATGAAGGTTCCTCCAATGAAACAGCAAGTAGAATCGCTTTTCGGGATCAAAATCAAAATCTGAGATTGTTTATATTATTAACTACTTGCATAATCAACCTTCAATCATAGTAGAAATCCATAATTTCACTTAATTGATTATCTTACATCAAACTATCAAAATTTCAACTTGGTCAACTATGGTCAACTCATAGTTTCACCTAGTCAAACTTGGTCATCTGGACCTCTAAAGGATGCAGAATACATTCCTGGACGTGTTTAACCACTTTTCCAATCAATTTACATGCTTCTAAACTATCAACGCTGACTTTTCTTACCAGATTTCAATTTTAATCTTGAAGGGGGCATGGTATTGCACATCATTCAAAGTCTGTAATCTAATTTTGGAAATCATATCTTCCTCAGTAATCAAGACAACAACCACGTCTAGTTACTGATTCATCAAAAAAGACCTGATCACTCGGGGCAAATCTATCATCACTTGGGGCATATCAGATTCATCAAGATCCATATCAATCTCGTATTCTCCTAATCTTGTAAACTATATCAATTTTTGCAACCATCGGATCATAGTGTTCTTTCCTTGGTTCTTTGGCAACTAAAGGATTCAGATGTGATACATGCTAGTTCTGCTAAGACAATCGAGTCTAGAACTGGTCACTCACTTCTTTGCAATCCTAAGGTTTGGAATCAGGCGTTTTGACACTTTTTCGCAATCATAGGTTCATTTGCTGTTATAGTGAACATTATCTTTGGTCATTCAGGACCTATTATCTCCATATCAAATCAATATCAATCAGCTTCTGTCTCATATCAATTATCAATTTCAAACATCAGTTTCATATCTTTATCAAACACAGACTATCTTTGAACCACTGCGGTTCGCACAGTAATTCAAAGAGGGGCAAAATGTAATACCCCAAAAATGGGCTATATGTTCATTAACCTCCTACATCCTCAAATCGAATGAAATCGACATAGAAGTCCTAACCTAAGGCACATCTGCACATCATCAAATCTAATTGATTATCTTAAATTCTTCATCGAGGAATATTCTTAGCAATATTCCTAATTATCTTAATTATCTTTAATTTAATGATTATTTGGCCATAAATCACATTTATCCTAAGTTTGATTAATTGAATATTTTCATATTTAATTAATTAGATTTAATATCTTGCCACTTAATTATGTAATTAAATTTAATTCTATCTATTATTAATTGTATTATTTAATTTTGACAATAAATCCAATATCCTATGAATAATTGATTAAATTTTTATTTAATTAATTAAAGCAAGTTGTCATTATTTAATAATATAGTTTTTAATAAAAGTTTGATTAAATAATTGATTAACCCATAAATCAATTATTTATTTACAAAAATCAATTAAGTTGAGCATAAATCACTTTATTTATTTAATTAATTCATAATTATTATGCACATTCAAAAGAAACAGTTAAACTCCAAATTAGAAAATCAATGCAAAGTGTTGACTTTTTAGAACTCAACATCCTTTTGGAGTTCAAAAAGTTGATCTAAACTCTAATTTGAGTTAAAAAGCTATTTTTGCATGATTTGCATGTTTTTGTGAATTAAATTATCTTTATTATCAGATAACTCAAAAATCAAGCTGAGTTAATCTGAGTGATTTATGACTTTTTTTCCATGCACCTCCAAAACCTTGGATTTCTATAAAATTAAAGCCTCAGCTCATCTCAAAGCATCTCATAATTTTGCAAGCTTACTTTGCCAAAGTCGTCTATGAATTGCACAACTATTTTGAAGAATTGAAATTTGGAGAATCAAAGCTTATTGCGAATCAAGGCTATTGTGAGATCAATTTGTTTTTTTTACATTCATTTAGATTCTTCTTCATATCATTGTTAGATCATTTTAGCAGATCAATTTCATATAGATTAGATTTCATATCAAGTTTTTATCATTCTTATTGCATAGAAAATCCAAAAAAAATAGCTTAATTGCATTCAATTCATATCTAGATCAATTGCATTCAAATCCTTCATTTAGGTGTCATCTAGGTCACTGATCTGGATAACAATCTGAGAACATCAATCTCACACCTACTAGAAGGCTGTAAATCGCTTGGTTAAATTAGATTTCAATTTTACATGATTTTGATTTTTGCTAACCTCTAATGTTTTACTGAAGTGTTGTGTCTACAGATTAGGTACAAAATTCACACACACACATACAACCCCTTAGGACACATTTTAACATTTAAATGGATCAAAAGGGGTCATCAGGTCTTCCAAGGGGTCCTAGTACACCTTATCATGCATTAGGACCCATAGGAAGACCCCACGACCCCTTTTGACCCATTTGAATGGTCAAGTTTGTCCTAAAGGGTCGTAGGACCCCTCAGGAAACATTTCAACATTCAAATGGGTCAAAAGGGGTCATGTGGTCTTTTTGGGGGTCCTAGTATGCCTTATCATGCATTAGGACCCCTAGGAACACCCCATGACCCCTTTTGACACATTTGAATGCTCAAGTGTGTCCTAAGGTGTCATAAGACCCCTTAAGACACATTTGAACAATCAAATTTTTCAAAAGGGGTCATGAGGTCTTTCTAGGGGTCCTGGTATGCCTTATCACATATTAGGACTCCTAGGAACACATCAAGGCCCATTTTAAAACATTTGAATAGTCAAGTGTGTCCTAAGGGGTCGTAGGACCCCTTAGGACACATTTGAACATTCAAATGGGTCAAAAGGGGTGATGGGGTATTTCTAGGGGTCCTAGTACATCTTATCATGCATTAGGACCCCTAGGAAGACCCCACGACCCCTTTTGACCCATTTGAATGCTCAAGTGTGCCCGAGGGGTCATAGGACCCATTAGGAAATATTTGAACATTCAAATGGGTAAAAAGGGGTCATGGGGTCTTCTTGGGGGTCCTAGTATGCCTTATCACACATTAGGACCTCTAGGAAGACCCCACAACCCCTTTTGACACATTTGAATGCTCAAGTTTGTCCCAAGGGGTCATAGGACCCCTTAGGACATATTTGAACATTCAAATTGGTCAAAAGGGGTCATGGGGTGTTCTTGGGGGTCCTAGTATGCCTTATCATACATTAGGACCCCTAGGAAGACCCCATGACCCCTTTTGACACATTTGAATGCCCAAGTGTTTCCTAAGGGGTCATAGGACCCCTTAGGACACATTTGAATATTCAAATGGGTCAAAAGGGGTCATGGGGTCTTTCTAGGGGCCCTAGTATGCCTTATCACATATTAGGCCTTTTAGAAATACCCCATGACCCCTTTTGACACATTTGAATGGTCAAGTGTGTCCTAAGGAGTTGTAGGACCCCTTAGGACACATTTGAATATTCAAATGGGTCAAAAGGGGTGATGGGGTCTTTCTAGGGGTCCTAGTACACCTTATCATGCGTTAGGATGCCTAGGAAGACCCCATGACCCCTTTTGACCCATTTGAATGCTCAAGTGTGTCCCAAGGGGTCATAGGACCCCTTAGGAAACATTTGAAGATTTAAATGGGTCAAAAGGGGTCATGGGTTATTTGTGGGGGTCCTAGTATGCCTTATCATGCATTAGGACCCATAGGAAGACCCCATGACTCCTTTTGACACATTTGAATGCTCAATTGTGTCTTAAGGGGTCGTAGGACCCCTTAGGACACATTTTAACATAAAAATGGGTCAAAAGGGGTCATGGGGTCTTCCCGGGGGTCCTAGTATTCCTTATCATGCATTAGGACCCCTAGGAAGACCGCACGACCCCTTTTGACCCACTTGAATGCTCAAGTGTGTCCTAAAGGGTCGTAGGATCCCTTAGGAAACATTTGAACATTCAAATAGGTGAAAATGGGTCATGGGGTCTTTCTGGGGGTCCTAGTAGACTGTATCATGCATTAGGACCCCTAGGAAGACCCCATGACCCCTTTTGACAAATTTGAATGCTCAAGTGTGTCCTAAGGGGTCATAGGACCCCTTAGGACACATTTGAACATTCAAATTGGTCAAAAGGGGTTATGGAGTCTTTTTGGGGGTCCTAGTATGTGTTACGATGTATTAGGACTCCTAGGAACACCCCATGACCCCTTTTGACACATTTGAATAGTCAAGTGTGTCCTAACGGGTCATAGGATCCCTTAGGACAAATTTGAACATTCAAATGGGTCAAAAGGGGTGATGGGGTCTTTTTGGGGGTCCTAGTACGCCTTATCACACATTAGGACCCCTAGAAAGACTCCACGACCCATTTTGACCCATTTGAATGCTCAAGTGTGTCCCAAGGGGTCATAGGACCCCTTAGGAATCATTTGACCATTCAAATGGGTCAAAAGGTGTCATGGTGTCTTCTTGGGGGTTATAGTAAGCCTTATCATGCATTAGGAACCCTAGGAAGACCCTACAACCCCTTTTGACACATTTGAATGCTCAAGTCTATCCCAAGGGGTCATAGGACCCCTTAGGACACATTTTAACATTCAAATTGGTCAAAAGGGGTCATGGGGTTTTCCTGGGGTCCTAGTACACCTTATCACATATTAGGACCCCTAGGAAGACCCCACTATCCATTTTGGCCTATTTGAATGGTCAAGTGTGTCCCAACAGTTCATAGGACCCGTTAGGACATATTTGAACATTCAAATGGGTGAAAAGGGGTCATGTGGTCTTTTTGTGGGTCTTAGTATGCCTTATCACATATTAGGACTCTTAGGAACACCCCATGACCCCTTTTGACATATTTCAATGGTCAAGTGTGTCCTAAGGTGTCATAGGACCCCTTAGAACACATTTGAACATTCAAATGGGTGAAAAGGAGTGATAGGGTCTTTCTGGGGGTCCTAGTACACCTTATCATGCATTAGGACCCCTAGGAAGACCCCACGACCACTTTTGACCCATTTGAATGCTCAAGTGTGTCCCAAGTGGTCATAGGACCCCTTAGGACACATTTTAACATTCAAATGGGTCAAAAGGGGTCATGGGGTCTTCCTAGGTGTCTTAGTATGCCTTATCACACATTAGAACCCCTAGGAAGACCCCACGACCCCTTTTAAAACATTTGAATGGTCAAGTGTGTCCTAAAGGGTCGTAGGACCCCTTGGGACACATTTTAACATTCAAATGGGTCAAAAGGGGTCATGGGGTTTTTTTGGGTGTCCTAGTAAGCCTTATCGCACATTAGGACCCCTAGGAAAACCCCATGACCCCTTTTGATGCATTTAATTGCTCAAGTGTGTCCCAAGGGGTTGTAGGACCCCTTAGGACACATTTGAACATTCAAATGGGTCAAAAGGGGTCATGGGGTCTTTTTGGGGGTCCTAGTATGCCTTATCATGCATTAGGACCCCTAGGAAGACTCCATGACCGCTTTTGACACATTTGAATGCTCAAGTGTGTCCTAAGGGGTCGTAGGACCCCTTAGGACATATTTGTACACTCAAATGGGAGAAAAGGGGTCATGGGGTCTTCCTGGGGGCTCTAGTAAACCCTATCACGTATTAAGACCCATAGGAAGACCACATGACTCCTTTTAAAACATTTCAATGCTCAAATGTGTCTTAAAGGGTCGAAGGACCCATTAGGAAACATTTGAACATTCAAATGGGTCAAAAGGGGTCATGGGGTCTTCCTGGGGGTCCTAGTATGTCTTATCACGCATTAGGGCCCCTAGGAAAATTCCACGACCCCTTTTGACCCATTTGAATTGTCAAGTGTGTCCTAAAGGGTCGTAGGACCCCTTAGGACACATTTGAACATTCAAATGGGTCAAAAGGTGTCATGGGGTCTTTCTGGGGGTCCTACTACACCTTATCACACACTAGGATCCCTAAAAAGACCCCATGACCCCTTTTGACACATTTGAATGTGCAAGTGTGTCCTAAGGGATCATAGGACACCTTAGGACACATTTGAACATTCAAATGTGTCAAAATAAGTCATGGGGTCTTTCTAGGGGTCCTAGTATGCCTTATCATGCATTAGGACCCCTAGGAAGACCCCATGACCCCTTTTGACAAATTTGAATGCTCAAGTGTGTGCCAAGGGGTCATAGGATCCTTAAGACACATTTGAACATTCAAATGGGTCAAAAGGGGTCATGGGGTCTTTCTAGGGGTCCTATTATTCCTTATCATGCATTAGGACCCATAAGAAGACCCCACGACCCCTTCTAACCCATTTGAATGCTCATGTGTGTTTTAAGGGGTCGCAGGACCCCTTTAGGACACACTTGAACATTCAAATGGTTTGAAAGGGGTTATGGTGACTTCCTAGGGGTCCTAGTATGCCATATCATGTACTAGGACCCCTAAGAAGACCTCATGACCCCTTTTGACCCATTTGAATGCTCAAGTGTGTCTTAAGGGGTCGTACGACCCCTTAGGACACACTTGAGCTTTCAAATGGGTCAAAAAGGGTGGTGGGGTCCTAGTGCATGATAAGGCATACTAGGACCCCTAGGAAGTCACCATGACCCCTTTTGACACATTAGAACACTCAAGTGTGTCTTAAGGTGTCATATGACCCCTTAAGACACACTTGAGTGTTCTAATGTGTCTAAAGTTGTCATGGTGACTTCCTAGGGGTCCTAGTGCATGAGAAGGCATACTAGGACCCCTAGGAAGACCCAATAACCTCTTTTGACCCATTTGAATGCTCAAGTGTGTCCCAAGGGTTCTTAGGACCCCTTCGTACAAACTTGAGCATTCAAATGGGTCAAAAGGGGTTATTGGGTCTTCCTAGGTGTCCTAATGCATGATAAGGCATACTAGGACCCCCAGAAAGACCCCATGACCCATTTTGACCCATTTGAATGTTTAAATGTGTCCTAAGGGGTCCTACGACCCCTTAGGACACACTTGAGCATTCAAATGTGTCAAAAGGGATCATGGTGTCTTCCTAGGGGTCCTAGGGTGTGATAAGGCATACTAGGACCCCTAGGAAGTCACCATGACCCCTTTTGACCTATTTGAATACTTAAGTGTGTCCTAAGGGGTCCTAAGACCCCTTGGGACACACTTGAGCATTAAAATCAGTCAAAAGGGGTCGTGGGGTCTTCCTAGGGGTTCTTGTATGTCATAAGGCATACTAGGACCCTAGAAAGACCCCATGACCCCTTTTGACCCATTTGAATGTTCAAATGTGTCCTAAGGGATCCTAGGAAACCTTAGGACACACTTGAGCATTCAAATAGGTCAAAAAGGGTCATGGGGTCTTCCTAGTGGTCATAATTCGTGAGAAGGTGTACTAGGACCCCCAGAAAGACCCCATGACCCCTTTTGACCCATTTGAATATTCAAATGTGTCCTTAGGGTTTGTACGACCCTTTAGGACACACTTGAGCATTAAAATGGGTCAAAAGGGGTCATGGGGTCTTCCTAGGGGTCCTAGTACATGATAAGGCATACTAGGACCCCCAAAAAGACCCCATGACACCTTTTGATCTATTTGAATGTTCAAATGTGTCCTAAGGGGTCCTACAACCCCTTAGGACACACTTGAGCATTCAAATGGTTCAAAAGGTTTCGTGGGGTCTTCCTTAGGGTCCTAATGCATGATAAGGCATACTAGGACTCCCAGAAAGACCTTGTGACCCCTTTTGACCCATTTGAATGTTCAAATGTGTCCTGAAGGGTCTTATGACCCCTTAGGACACACTTTGAATTGAAATGTGTCAAAAGGGGTCATGGGGTCTCCTAGGTGTCCTAGTGCATGATAAGACATACTACGACCCCTAGGAAGCCCCCATGACCCCTTTTCACCCATTTGAATGCTCAAGTGTGTCCCAAGGGGTCTTAGGACCCCTTGGGACACACTTGAGCATTCAAATGGGTGAAAAGGGGTCATGGGGGCTTCCTAGGGTTCCTAGTACGTGATAAGGCATACTAGAACCCCCTAGAAAGACCCCATGACCTCTTTTGACCCATTTGAATGTTGAAATGTGTCCTAAGGGGTCCTACGATCCCTTACGACACACTTGAGCATTCAAATGGGTCAAAAGGGTTTGTGGGATCTTCTTAGGGGTCCTAATGCATTATAGGGCATAGTAGGACCCCCAGAAAGACCCCATGACCCTTTTTGACCCATTTGAATGTTCAAATGTGTCCTAATGGGTCGTAGGACCCCTTAGGACACACTTGAGCATTCAAATGGGTCAAAAGGGGTCGTGCGGTCTTCTTAGGGGTCCTAATGCATGATAAGGCATACTAGGACCCCTAGAAAGTCACCATGACCCCTTTTGATACATTAGAACACTCAAGTGTGTCCTAAGGGGTCATATGATTTCTTAAGACACACTTGAGTGTTCTAATGTGTCATAAGGGGTCATGGTGACTTCCTAGGGGTCCTAGTGCATGATAAGGCATACTAGGACCCCTAGGAAATCACCATGACCCCTTTTGACCTATTTGAATGCTCAAGTGTGTCCTTAGGGGTCTAAGGACCCCTTTGGACACACTTGAGTGTTTTAATGTGTCAAAAGGGGTCATGGGGTCTTCCTAGGGGTCCTAGTGCATGATAATACATACTAGGACCCCTAGGAAGTCACCATGACCCATTTTGACACATTAGAACACTCAAGTGTGTCCTAAGGGGTCATATGACCCCTTAAGGCACACTTAAGTGTTCTAAAGTGTCAAAAGGGGTTATGGTGACTTCCTAGGGGTCCTAGTCCATGATAAGGCTTACTAGGACCCTTACGAAGTGACCATGACCCCTTTTGACATATTAGAACATGCAAGTGTGTTCTAAGGGGTCATATGACCCCTTAAGACACACTTGAGTCTTCTAATGTGTCAAAAGGGGTCATGGTGACTTCTTAGGGGTCCTAATGCATGATAATGCATACTAGGACCCCTAGAAAGACCCCATGACCCCTTAAGACATATTTGAGCATTCAAATGCATCAAAAGGGGTCATGGGGTCTTCTTAGGTCTTAATACATGATAAGGCATACTAGGACCCCCAGAAAGACCCCATGACCCCTTTTGACCCATTTGAATGTTCAAAAGTGTCCTAAGGGGTCCTATGACCCCTTGGGACACACTTGAGCATTCAAATGTGTTAAAAAGGGTCATGGGGTCTTCCTTGGGGTCCTAATGCTTGATAAGGTGTACTAGGACCCCTAGAAAGACCCCATGAACCCTTTTGACCTATTTGAATGTTCAAATGTGTCCTAAGGGGTCCTACAACCCCTTATGACACACTTGACTATTCAAATGTGTCAAAAGGGGTCATGGGGCATTCCTAGGAGTCCTAATGTGTGATAAGGTGTACTAGGACCCCCAGAAAGACCCAATGACCCCTTTTAATGCATTTGAATATTCAAATGTGTCTTAAGGGGTCCTATGACCCCTTAGGACACACTTGACCATTCAAATGGGTCAAAATGGGTCATGGGGTCTTCCTAGGGGTCCTAATGTGTGATAAGGCATACTAGGACCCCCAGGTAGACCCCTTTTGACCCATTTGAATGTTCAAATGTGTCCTAAGGGTTCCTACGACCACTTAGAATACACTTGAGCATTCAAATGTGTCAAAAGGGGCCAAAATCTACTCATGTCATACAAAATATAATTGCATTTAGTATACAATAAATGTTCAAGTCTGTGACAGATGAGTAATGAACATTATCTTCCCAATACAAAGGATACATTTTAAGGAAGGGTAAACTTTTTGCATTAAGAATGGTGTTTAATGTAGGGTTTAAGGACATGTGATCTACTATCTATGCTTGTTCCACACCCATCTATCATTACTACACAAGTCTAAACTTACTACATCATAGTCTTTAATTATCATAGGGACATGCCTCCATGCATAAGAAAGCAACATCAGGCTCTACGACAATGGCTAAAAATGCAAGAATTTGCACCTCGTTCCCCACATTCTTTCACCATGCCATATGCCCACCCCATACACTATACAAAACCATTCTCATGTATTCACACCTTGTTATAGCAGGATGGATGGATGGATGCTTTCCAATAGAGAAATTATGGGAGATATATAATTAACAATTGTAGGTCTTGAGAGAATGGTTGTGTCTCTTCCATCAAAAATAGATTCATTTATGCAAAGCTTTTAGAAAAATTAAAATTTTAGCAAGCAATTTGAAATTATAATACCTATAATTTTTGAGATTTGAAATTGAAAACCAAATCAGAGGGTATTGTGGATGAGGAAAAAATTCTTCTACCCATGGATTGAAACTGGCAGTCATGGCTACCAACAATTGTTTTTCCTACAATCCTCAAAACACACCACTTTGTGATGGAAAATTCAGAGGGTATTATGGAGGAGGAACAAATTCTTCTGCCCATGGATTCAAACTGGCAGTCATGGCTACCAACAATTGTTTTTCTTGCAATCCTCAAAACACACCACTCTGCGATGGCAAATTTAGAGGGTATTGTGGAGGAGGAACAAATTCTTCTTCCCATGGATTCAAACTAGCAATCATGGCTACCAACAATTGCTTTGCCTACAATCCTCAAAACACACCACTCTGTGATGGAAAATTCAGAGGGTATTGTGGAGGAGGTATAAATTCTTCTACCCATGGATTCAAACTGGCAGTCATGGCTACCAACAATTGTTTTTCCTGCAATCCTCAAAACACACCACTCTGCGATGGAAAATTCAGAGGGTATTGTGGAGGAGGAACAAATTCTTCTGCCCATGGATTCAAACTGGCAGTCATGGCTACCAACAATTGTTTTGCCTACAATCCTCAAAACACACCACTCTGCAATGAAAAATTCATATTGGAAAAAAAATAAAAGAATGAAGAACCTAATTCTAAAAGATTTGGCAGAAACAAAAGGGTTCCAAGTGCCTTGCTTGGCAGTGCTGTTGTTTTCTTGTCAAGTCCTGAAAAAATAATGTTTCATCGAATGTTTAATTTAATTAATTTTATTGAGATGTGTTGTACAATGAAAGAAAGATTAAAAATATATCCTTTTATTATCTAAAGAATTAGTAATGAAAAAAAAAAATTAAATTTAGGGTTTTAATGTTTTCAAAATGAAAATGTTGAATGTAGCTGCGGGCAGTAGAAATGAAGAAAATAGCTTGCAAGTTTTGATTTATGCTGCAGGTTTCGGGTACCCAATTTTTTTGGGTACCCGAAAATATTGGGTACCCAAAAAAATTAGGTACCTGATTAGGCTTGTGCTTTGGTGTGAGGTTTGCCCAGGTGTACTGACACCCAGGCCTACTAAAAAGCCAACAAACGCTTTCATGCACTTTTGGATGAGTGAAAAGTGGATTTTTTTCACATTGCCACTTTTTGGCCCCTCATGATCTTGCACATACCCTTATCAGTCATGATTTTTCCATTGTGGGCACATTTAAAATACTTATGGATAGGAGAGTCTACAACTTTTATGGAGGTAAGGCAAGGAAGAACAAATTTGACTTGAAACTAATTAGAAGTTGGGATGAAAAGAAAAGGGACATCTAAATTTTTACCACAAACTTCTATGAGAAATATGATAGAGCCACGGTTTGGATAAAGGAAACCATTACAATTTTTCAACATAATATTTGATTTATCAGGGTGAACTCACAATAGCTGGCTACACTTTTTGGAAGGAAGTAATTCCTTTTGAAATTTACAAAGCAGACAGATTTAGAAAATATTTTTGATAGAAAGTACTTTCTATCAAAAGTTATTTCTATCGAAAGTAGTTTCTATTGAAAGTCTTTGATTAGAGGCCATTTGTAGAGGTTGACACAAGTCTAAAGTTTTTTAGGGCTTTGGGGCTCAAGCGTAGGGCTTAAATGGAATAATAAGGAGATTTCCTTTTGCATCACACAAGTTGATGCAAAGAGCATTGCAAGAAGACCTAGATGGACTGTAACTCCTTGTCCACTCTTCAAACTCCTTTCTTGGATAGCCAAACTCCACCAATGTCTTCCAAGGGTGTCTTGTGACTTGTCAAAGGGATCAATATGCTTCCCCTTTCCCCTCTTGACTATCCAAGCCAAGTTGTAGAACTCTGTAATTTCTCCTTTAGGGACACCTTCCCTAAATGAAGAAAAATGGTATAAACCTTCACTAGAGACTTAGAACTCCTATCCTAAGTCCTTGAAGACTTCAAATAGACCTCATGGGTCTAGAATCCACCAAAGGATTTGGTCTTGTAGATAGAAAGATAGTTGAATCCCAAATGGCCTTAGATTCCTTGTAGCCTTAACCAGCAGGGTTTTGGGACTTAAATTTTAACTCTAGAAGGATCCAATAGATCTGATTGGGTTTCTAAAAACCCTTTATGGAGTTTGAAAACCCCTCAAATCCTTAACACCTCACTCCACTCCTGCACCCTTAAACTCTCACAAAGCACACAGGCCTAATTAGGTAGGTTAGGTTTGGTTTGTTAAGTAAGTGGTCAAATATGGGTTCATAGAGTAAATGCAGAGACTTAGGTGGATTCCTCTACCCCAAAATAGTCTAGAACCACTCTTGGTTTGATCCTCCCAGACACATATTGCACATTCATGTGACTATACCAAAAAGCTAGGCTAATTACATAGATATGATTAGCCTAGGGATTTGTCTCATAAATAGTAGTAGTAATATTGAGTGTCTGAGATTTAGGATTCTTAAAGACCATGATCCTAACTTGTATTTTCCTAGTGGCCAAGAAGATCCACTAGATAAATCTCAAGTTAGGATCAAATCTTTGTGACTGACCCAGTAAACCTTGGTTTCTCAAACAGTGAGTAATTAAAATCTACAACTTTTAATAAACTTGAAAAAAAAAACTCAAACCAACTGGAATGCTTAAGAAACTCAAGACATCACAAATTTATGCAACTGGATCCACAAGAAGAATCCGTACCAGGCCATACACTATCACAATGACTCAAAACACTCTTCTATTTCCTCCTTTGAACGTCAAGCTCTGTACACTATAAGTTCTAACCCTCATGGAAGGCATCATATCACCTAATAACATAATCTAGGAATTATAGATGCTTCAATAAGTTGGTGGGATCAGTTACAATGAAGTTGTAATTCTTTGAGCAATATTTTGCAAAAGTTGCTCATGCAACATTTTGTAAAAAGACAACTTTTTGGAAACATATGTAAAAGTTGCTATTTTGGACAAATTCTAACCTTACTGACCCCCAAGGATGTGGGAGAGGTTCAAAACAAGACAAGAACCTATATAAGGACATAAAACATAACTTCTAAGCAAACACTAAAATCACCAAAACTAAGCATGGTCTAATTATGGTTTCAGGAACCTAGGTTTATAATTCACCTGAGGTCCTTCACCTTACATCATAGACCTACACAACCACACACACACAAGGGTGATCTCAAGTATGTACCTTATTACAAACATTAAAGAAAGAAAAGTAAGAACTTTAGGAGGTACCTTGCACCATACTCCCCAAGGAAAAAGTAACTCAAGTCTCTTGATTTGGGATTGATTCAAGTGGATAATATTTATTTTGAATGTCTTCAAGGGTCATCCAGGTAGCATCTTCAATGGTTTGGGTTTTCCATTTGACTAAGTACTCATAGTTAGTACCTCTCCTAGTTTTATTTTTTACTCTCTTGTTTAGGATGCTTTCAATCTCAGGAGGAGTTTCTTGTGGCATGTCCTTGAGTGGTTGGAGTGTAGGAGGATGTGGAGTATTTGCAAAAATTAGTAGTACTAACTTCACCTTTGTAAGCATAGATATCTACAACATTTAAAATGGGTGATAAGCCAATGTGAGAAGGTAGATAAATTCTATAGGCATTGTTGCCACATTTCTTCAGAATCTTGAAAGGGCCAATCTTTTTCATCATAATATTTGTGTATTTTTCTTTAGGTATTCTCTCCTTCTTAAGGTGGATCATCACTAAATATCCCACTTTGAACTGTAGGTCTCTCCTCTTTTTGTCAGCATGTGCTTTATATTTCTTAGTGGTATGTTGTAGTTTGATCTATACTTGATCATGGATATCCTTCATCACTTCAACAAAATCTTCAGCCAGTGCACTCCTTTTTTCCATGTATTTGATATCCCTGAGTTCCAATTCCCCTCTAGGGTGAGTTCCATATACAATATGGAATGAAGTTGGACCAGTACTCTGATTTACTGAATCATTGAATGAGAAATCTGCTTGTGCTATGATAGTATCCCAAGTGGCTCCAAGTTCTTGTGTGAGGCATCTCAGAAGGTTGTGAAGGTATATATTGATGAATTTTGTCTAACCATAAGACTATGGGTGATATGCAAAGGATAGTGACACATTTATCCCTAACTTTCTCCATAGAGCTCTCCAAAAATGGCCTAAGAACTTAGGGTCCCTATCTAATATGATTAACAATGGGAGTCCATGAAGTCTCACAACTTATCTAAACAATAATCCAGCTATGTGGGATGCATCATGGGTTGTCCTAAAAGGAATGAAGTCTTCCATCTTTGAAAATGTGTCAACTACAACATAAATGCTATCAAATCCATATTTGGTCTTAGGGGGACCTAGGACAAAGTCCATATTTAGTGAATCCCAAGGTTTTGAAGGGATGGGTAAAGGAATGTATAACCCTGCATTGGAGGTTTTTCCTTTGGCTTGTTGGTAGACTGAACAAGTCTCTAGAAAACTCCTAACATATGTCTACAATTTGGACCAGTGGTAGAGCCTTCTAACCAGCTCCAATGTTTTGTCCACCCCAAAGTTACTAGCTATGCTTCCATAGTGCTTTTATTTAATAATTTTCTCTCTCATGGATCTTTTTGGGACACATAATAAACTACCCTTGAAAAGAAGACCATATTGTACAATAAACTCTGAGAAATTAGTGTGGTATCTTTCTATCATCTCAGTACAAATCTGATAAGCCTCTTTGAAATATTCATCCATAACATACATATCCTTGATGGGATGAACTCCAACACTCTCCACCTAAATGGATTGGATATTTAGGTGTCTCCTTGTAATGGCATCAACAACTTTGTTTACAATCCCTTTCTTATGCTTGATAGAAAATGTATATGACTATAAGAACTCCATCCACTTCACATGTCTATGATTAATTTTCTCCTACTTATTCAGAAAGCTAAGTGCATGGTTATAAGTAAAGACTACAAACTCCTTGGGAAAAAAAATAATGCCTCCATTTCCTAAGTGACTGAACCATTGCATACATTTCAAGATCATAAGTTGAGTATGTTTGTTTAGCTTCATTGAGCTTCTCACTGAAAAAAGCAATTGGCCTCCCTTCTTGGCTCAAGACTCCCCTAATGGCTTTATTGCTTGCATCACATTCTATTGTAAATACTTTATGAAAGTCTGGTAGAAGTAGGATAGGCTTCTCTGCAATCTTTTTCTTCAACAACTCAATGGACTCATTAGCTTCAATAGTCCATGAAAATATGTATTTTCTTCCACCTTTAATGGTGTTGTTAATGGGATCACATATGTCACTAAAATTTCTAATGAATTTTCTATAAAAGCTACATAAACCATGGAATCTCTTTACCTCTAAAGGAGTAGTAGGAGGTGGCCAATTGAGGATGGCTTCAACCTTGGAAAGGTCCATTTTGAGACTGTTCTTGGAGATCACAAAACCTAAGAACACAAGTTTTTCTTGAAGGAATACACATTTCTCTATATTTATCTTCAATTTCTCCTCATGGATTTTTCTCATTACCATGTCCAAATGCTTGAGGTGTTCTTCTCTGCTCCTGCTAAAGATCAAAATGTCATCAAGGTATAAAAAAAAAATTGTTAAGAAAAGGCTTCAATAACTCACCCATCAATCTCATAAAGGTTCTTGGAGCATTGGAAAGACCAAAAGACATAAAAATCCATTCATAGAGGCCTTTTTGGTCTTAAATGTTTTCTTCCATTCATCTCCCTCTCTGACTCTTATCTGATGGTAGCCACTCTTGAGATCTATCTTGGAGTAATAGCTTTCACCCCCCAAACAGTTTGTCAAATCCTCTATTCTAGGCATAGGAAACCTATATCTGATGGTTATCCTATTGAATTCCCTAGAGTCTATACATAATCTCCATGTTCCTTCTTTCTTATGTGATAGGAATATAGGGACCACAAAAGGACTCACACTCTTCCTAATGAGGCCTCTTGACAACAATTCTTCTATCTATCTTGCTATCTCTTGGTTTTGTTCAGGGGTCATCTTATATGTTGCCTTATTTGGAAGAGTGGCCCCTGGTATGAAGTCTATACAGCGACTTACTTCTCTTTAAGGCATAAAATAATCTAGTGTGCTCTCATCTATGATACCCTTATACTGGTCTAACAGTGCTTTGACCTCTTTGGGGCCTACATCCCTAATAGAGCTTTAACCTTTGGCTCTTTCATTGGTGTCTTTTTGGGCCTTACTACTAAGGCTTAACAAGGTGTATCCCTTTCTTTTAGTACCTTCATGAATTCCTTTTCCCCTATATGTAAGACAATGCTAGCAACATTTTTTTCTTTCACATAATCAGGGAGTGGGTTAATCACATATTCAACACCATCCTTAACTATAGTGTATAAATTGGACATTCCATCATGCTTAAGCATCTACACAATATTGCCAAGGCCTACCTAATAAAAAATGACATGCATCCATCATTGTGAAATCACATAGAACCTTGTTTGTAAACACCCCTATCTTTAAATCTACCCAAACTTGTTCATTGATGCTGGTTTGTTTTTCTTTTGTCAACCAAGAAGCCTTATAGGGGAAAGGATGAGGAATTACATGAAAATTTAGCTTAGTGACTAACTCCCTAGCTGTAATATTATCAGTGGATCCAAAATCAACTATAACTTTGCATACCTTATTGTTCACCTTTTAGTTTGTTTTGAACAATAACTTTCTTTGAGGTGGTTTTGTAGTAGTAGGTACTCTCAAGAGTGTCCTTTGCATCATGAGGCATTCTCCTGATTCAGGATTTGGAAGTCTTGAAGTTGAAGAATGATAGGAGGATATACTTTGGATATCATATTCTTGGGTGATTTGTACTCTTCTATCCCCTCCTTGTCTGCTGGTGTCACTCTTTATAGGACATCTAAAGGACTGGTGTCCAATTTGGTTACAAGTAAAGCATTTCCCTGTGAAGACACTAGGTCCTCTTCCACCAAATCTCCCTCTAATGCTTGATCTCCTACCTATGAATCTGCCTCTATTAATGTGCTCTCCTTCTGACTCATGATTACTAAACTCCCCTTGAATCCTTTGAAATGGACCCTTGCCATTGAACCTACCCTTGCCTCTGAAGTTATTCCCTCTACCTCTATTAATTTTCTCTCCTCTCCTCTTCTATTTTTCTTCAATTTTTGGTGCCATTTGAAAACACTTATGTATTGATTCGAGGTTGAATAGGCTCATTTCATTGCAAATACTATATTTCAGTCCATTTAGATACCTTGCCAGCTTGTGTTTATCACTCTCCAAGACTTTGGCCTTCAAGGTCTGATGACATGTAATTGATTGAATGTTTGACAGTGTTAAGTTGATGATCATGCAAGGCATTAAATAAGTTAGTGTATTGTATTTTCATTGATGTTAACTTGATATAATCTATATGATCATTATAATACTACCAAAAGACTTCAAAGAACCGATGAATCAAGTCTATGCTATTAGTAATGCATACAAGTCAAGTATTGACTAAGTGACTGCATACACCAATGGAGTGCACCCGATGGTCAGAGTAAAAGAGGAGAGTCACAATGTTACCCGATGAACTAATGCACAACCTTACTGATGAGTAGAGTTACAGTATTGTCCGATGAGCAAAACATAGAGTTACCTGATAGAAAGAATTTTAGTATTTCGTAATGAAAAAGACAAGGACAGAGATCCCGATGACAACTGAAGTCACACCAATGGAACAGTCAGTTATCATTGATAACTAATTGAAGTTTTGACCGATAGAACAAAGAGTTCAAAAAATGACAAAATGCTTAGCTATCAAGAAGCTAAAGATAGAATTAATGGATACTTATCATTGTTCTAATCATTCAGATAAAGCCATAGATAAGTAAGTGATTTAAATCTGATTTATCCCGGTGGCAAGAAGATCTCTTTGAGATAAATCAAGAGTTTTCTTTAAATTTATTGGCAAGAATTGTGGAACACACCAAGAATCAAGAAAGCCAAGAAAAGAGGAAATTACATCTATATGGAGACAAACTGAATTCATTATGAATTGTGTGAGGAGAACAAGAGAAGAGGAAAGATGCTAAAGGAAATTTCAAGGTGAAGAAAGTCTTCTTTTAGTTCTAATCAACAAGCTATTGAAAGAGCTAGATTCTCCAGACATCGACAAATAGTGAGACAAGCATCATAGAGAAGAACATTGTGGAGCAAAGCTATAAGTGATTATATTGATTAGAGAGGTAATGGAATTACAATAGATCCAAAAATATGCAATTGAGTTGTATGTACGAATAGATCATTTGTGTTTTAGTTTAAACCATTGAAGCATATAAGCCTCTTAACCAAGCAGGACTTAAAAGTACTTTTCAATTGAGATACATCCCAAGGAGTATCAAAAATTTTGATCACAAAAGTAGCATTGGATACACTTGATACCTATTGATAGGCCAAGTGAGTGTTTGATCAAGGATGGTAGCATTAAATGCTAGATACTAGTTGACAAACTATTTCTAAATCCTCTAACAAGGTCACACCTAACAGTGTGTTTGTAACCTTTAACAGGTTTGGCTCTTAACAAGGCTCACTTCAGAAGAGTCAAAATTTGGGGTACTGGTCCCAGTGGTTTTCCCCTTAACATGGCTTCCATGTTAAAAATCCATGTGTTATGTTTGTATGATTCATTTCTTTAATATTTTGCATCTTACATAGTTAACTCTCGATTGATCAATATTCTCTGCATATTTACTGTGTTTCGGTAAATAGATGACTGCTTATCGGTAAACATACAGAAGAAGGTTTAAGAAAGAAATCCAACAAGTAGTAAATTAATATAAGTATTTCAAGGCATTCATCTTGTAGGACAGAAGATAACTAGAGGCATAATTTGTGGTTACAAGTTTTAAGGGTTGATTTAAGGATTAACTTTTGAGGCCACTGATTCACCCCCCCCTCTCAGTTATTACTAACAATTGGTATCCGAACTTGTGTGCTTAGAAAGGAAGATTTCAAGACCTAAGCTAAAGATCACAAGATGAATAGACGAGATGTGCCCAAGTTGAACAAAGATAATTTTTCTTCATGGCAGAGCATAATAAGTCTCCACTTATCATGTATTGGTAATGATGTTACTCAATACTTAGATACTAAATATGTTTTTCCCACAGGAGCACCAATAGTTGAAAATTTGAGATAGAAGCATGAGCATAACTGCATGATGATAGAGCTTGCTTCCTCACTCTCTGATGTTGAATTTTAAAATGTGAAAACTTGCAAGACTACAAAGTAGATGTGGGACAAATTGATGCTTGTACATGGTGGTGACAAGAATGTTTTGAGAGCCAAGGAAAAAAGACTTCAAGCAAAGTTTGATGATCTCAAAATGAAAGAAGGTGAAAACATCACTCAGTACAGCACAAGAATAAAATAGGTAGTCAATGCTATCCGAGGAGTTGAAGGTGTACTAGAAGAAGATACATTGGTAAGTAAAATTCTAAGAACCTTACTGCCTACTTATGCTATTAGGGTATATTCCATTCAAAAAATGAGAGTAGTAGAAAATAGCAATGTTACTCTAGATAGTTTGATTGGAAGACTGATTTGATTTTAGATGAATAACTTTGATAATAGTGTCTTACTAAATATAGAGTTTGCATCCAAAACTTCTATGAGTATAAGTAATTCAAGTCATAAAAACACTATAAGAAAATATAGTGATAGTGAAAGTGAAGAAGATGATATTGATGAAATTGAAGCACTTATGGCTAGAAGAATGCAGAGAGGCAAAGGTAAATACAAAGGTAAATTACCACTTGTTTGTTTTAAATTGCAAAGAGATTGGGACACTTTGCTGCAAGATGTACTAATAGAAGAAAAGATGACATAAGTAATGATGGATCATTTGAAAACAAGTCTAATAGAGGTGATTACAAAAGCTACTGACAATAAGAAAGAAGAGGTACCCAAGACTATAAAGACAAAGGAAAGAAGGCCAGTTACCTAGCAAATGCAAAGATGATGACACTAACACCGAATCTGATGAAGACATCAAGATGGTGTTTGTAGTAGTGAAAGATGATTCAGATGATGATGAAGAAAGGTATGTAGAAACAAATCTCATATCTAAATTTAGTAAAAATAATGTTTGGATCATAGATAGTGGCTGCACTCACCACATGACCGGTGATAAGCAAATTTTTGAGACTTTTGAATACTATAAAGGTGGCTTAGTAAGAATGGGTAATGACACACCTTGTCCAGTTGAAGGTAGAGGAACAATAATGTTTAATAACCAGATAAAATGTAAAAATCCTTATTGGGTAAATGGATTGAATTATAATCTATTGAGTATTTCTCAGTTGAATAATTCAAGCCACAATGTAGCATTTGAGAATAAGAAGGCAAAGATCTTCAACAAATAAGGAAATCTGATTTTTACCAGTGAGCAGACAAAAGGTAACTTATTTTATATGAATGATACTGACACCACTTGTTTAATTTCTACAAATGAAGACATATGGTTGTGGCACTATCTCATAAGTATTGAATTTGTAAGGACTAGTGAAAACAATAATCTTTATTTGAAGGAAGATACTGATGCTAACATTTTGATTGCTGAGATATATTTTGATGACATCATATTTGGAGGCAATGATATGCTATGCAAATCATTTGCAAATGAGATGAGCAAAGAGTTTGAGATGTCTATGTTTGGAGAGATCAAGTACTTTCTTGGTCTACAGATCATGCAACAAGATGAAGGTATTTTCATTACACAATCCAAGTATATCAAATAAGTACTGAAAATATTCAAGATGGAATAATCCAAACTAGTTGGAACACTAATTGAAATGGATGCAAGCTAACAAAGGAGGACAAGTCATCAGAGGTAAATTAGACTTTGTACTAATCAATGATTGGAAAACTCATGTATGTTGTACATACTAAACCAGATATTGCACATGCAGTAGGAATAATTTCTAGATTTTCTACTAATCCTAGAGAATCACATATGACTACTGTGAAAAGAATTTTAAGATATTTGAAGAATACCAAGGAATATGGCTTATGGTATATAAGAGAAGGAAAATTTGAACTTAAGGTCTTTACCGACATTGATTGGGCTAGAAATCTTGGTGGCCAGAAGAGCACAACTAGAGGAGCATTCTTTATGGGGTGATAGACTTGTCACATGGATCAGCAAGAAGCAAGGATGCATCTCACAATCTACTGCAGAGGTAGAGTATGTTGTTGTTGCTGAAAACAACTCAAGTATTGCATGGATTGAAAAGTTACTGGAAGGTATACATATGAAAATTCTAGAACCACTAATTATCGACTATGATAATACAAGTGCAATAAAAATTTCCAAGAATCCAGTCATGCATGCTAAAACAAAGCATATTGTCATCAAGCATCATTATTTAAGAGAACAAGTTCAGACTAAGGAGGTGATACTTGAATATGTGAAATCAAAGGAACAATTGGCCAATATCTTCACCAAGCCACTACCCAAGGATGCATTTGAATTCTTGAGAAAGAGGATAGGGTTAGACCCTTGTCTACTAGTCAGTAAGCTGACTAGAAGGCTGCATTAGCCTAAATATTATCAAAATATCATTCATGTTGATACAAACAGAGAGAAGACTTCAAAGATAAATCTATACACAACAAGGTATTTTTCTACTCCAAGCACCAAAGATATTACCGATTGATTGGGAAATTCAAGGAATATATTATGGATAGAAAGGACCCATTTGGCATTATGTCAAAGGGAGAGAGTTATCTCATTATCATAAAGATAAAAGGGAGAGAGTTTATCGCATACAAAGATTATATCCATTATCATCTCAGGGAGAGATTATCCAAAGGGAGAGAAGTAATCAGAAAAGAGAGAAAATACAAAGGGAGAGAAAACATCAAAAGACAAGAAAAATCAAAGGGAGAGAGTTTAACATAGAAGGAGAACACATCACATTAGAGAAAGAAAGATTCTACATCTATCTAGTGAAGGGATTGAAGACAGAGGGAAAGCTACAAGAATCAAATCAAAGTTATTTGAGCTTACTGATAGATAGACATTTGTATTAATTACATTAGAAAAGCTTGATGAAACTTTATATCTCATATTGTATTAACAATAGTATAGTATGATAATGTAGTGTGTTACCATCAATGCCAAAGGGAGAGATTGATGACATGTAACTAGTTGAATGTTTGAAGATGTTATGTCAATGATCAGGCAAGGCATTAAATCAATTAATGTATTGTATTTTCATTGATGTCAACTTGATATAATCTGTATGGTCATTGTAATACTACCAAAAGACTTCAAAGAAATGATGAATGAAGACTATGCTATCAGTAATGCATAAAGTCAAGTATTCACTAAGTGACTGCATAAACAAATAGAGTGCACCCAATGGCCAACATAAAAGAGCAGAGTCACAGTGTTACTCGATGAACTAATGCACAACATTACCGATGAGCAAAGTTACAATGTTTCCCAATGAGAAAAACATAGAGTTACCCGACGGAAAGAATTTCAGTATTGCCCGATGAAAAAGACAAGGACGGAGATCCTGATGACAACTAAAGTCACACTGATGGAACAGTCAGTTATCACCAACAACTAACTGAAGTGTTGACCAACAGAACAAAGAGTTCAGAAAATGACAAAATGCTTAGCTATCAAGAAGATAAAGATAGAATTAACGGATACTTATCATTTTTCTAATCATCCAGATAAAGCCGGAGATAAGTAAGTGATTTAAAGCTGATTTGTCCATGTGGCAAGAAGATCTCTTTGAGATAAATCAGGAGTTTTCTTTAAATCTGTTGGCAAGAATTGTGGAACATGCCAAGAATCAAGAAAGCCAAGAAAAGAGGAAATCATGTCTATATAGAGACAAACTCAATTTATTAAGAATTGTGTGGGGTGAACAAGAGAAGAGGAGAGATACTAAAATAAATCTGAAGGAGAAGACAATCTTCTTTCTGTTCTGATCAACAAGCTAATGAAAGAGCTAGAGTTTGCAGACATCGATGAATAGTGAGACAAGCATCATAGAGTAGAACATTGTGGAGCAAAGGTATAAGTGATTATATTGATCAGAGAGGTAATGGACATACAATAGATCTAAAAATCTGCAATTGAGTTGTATGTATGAATAGATCATTAGTGTTTTAGTTTAACCATTAAAGCATATAAGCCTCTTAACCAAAAAGGACTTAAAAGTCTTTTTCAATTGAGATAAATCCCAAGGAGTATCAAAATGTTTGATCACAAAAGTAGCATTGGATATGCCCGATACCTATTGACAAGCCAAGTGAGTGTTTGATGAAGGATGGTAGCATTAGATGCCAGATACTAGTTGACAAACTATTTCTAAATCCTCTAACAAGGTCACATGTAATAGTGTGTTTGTAACCTTTAATAGGGTTGGCTCTTAATAGGGCTCACTTCAAAAGAGTGAAAATTTGGGGTACCGGTCCCATTGGTTTTTCCCTTAACATGGTTTTCATGTTAAAAATCCATGTGTTATGTGTGTATGATTCGTTTCTTTACTATTTTGCATCTTACATAGTTAACTCTGGATTGATTGGTATACTTTGAATATTTACTGTGTTTTGGTAAATAGATGACTTCTTATCGGTAAACATACAAAAGAAGGTTTAAGAAAGCAATCTAACAAGTAGTAAATTGATATAAGTATTTCAAGACATTCATCTTGTAGGATAGAATATAACTAGAGGCATAATTTTTTTGTTAGAAGTTTTAAGGTTTGATTTAAGGATTAATTTTTGAGGCCACTGATTCACCCACCCTCTCAGTTATTACTAACAAAGGTCATCTTGTGAAACTCCTTAGTATTCCCACTCACATCAAGGTCCTTCTATCTTAATTTTTTCACTTTTTATGAAGAGTAATCTCATAGTCTTCTGGCACAAATTGTCTTATGATCTCTACTAACATCTTCTTCCATGTTGAGATAGGGTTATTTTCCTCTTCTATCTTTCATTTTTGTATAAAATTTCACCATCTTAATGCAGGACCCTTCATTTTGGATTTTGCAATTTTGACCTTCTAATTTTTAGAGATATTATCACATTCAAAATAATTCTCCAAGGCTTCTACCCAATCCATACATTCTTCAAGATCCATTTTCCCACAAAACATGGGGATATCTAATTTCTGATCTCTTCTTCCAACTCTCTCAAGAGCTTCAAGAAGTTTGACTTACTTTGCTGGTACATTTTTTGTTTCATCTTGCTCAATATCTTCTTCTTCTTCTTTAGAATCTCCTCATTCCCCTTTCTCTCTTTGGAGGTCCTTCAACTTCCTTATCTCCTCCTCCATATTATTATTATTGGCTACTTGTTCTCTGACAATTTTAGCCAAATCCACATTTGTGATTCTAGTGTGGACTTCCTCTTCTTGAGAAAATTCTATTTTTTCACCCATTCTTCTCTTCTTCGATGATCTTAGTAGGCTCTAATACCACTTGATGCAGATAGCACTGCAAGAAGACCTAGATGGGCTCTAACTCCTTATCCACTCTTCAAACTCCTTTCTTGGAAACCCAAAATACACAAATGTCTTCCAAGGGTGTCTTGTGACTTTCCAAAGGATCAATATGCTTCCCCTATCCCCTCTTGACTCTCCAAACCAAGTTGTAGAACTCTGTAATTTCTCCTTTAGGGACACCTTCCCTAAACCAAGAAAAATAGTATAAACCTTCACCAGAGACTTAGAAATTCTATCCTAAGTGCTTGAAGACTTAAAATAGACCCCATGGGTCTAGAATATGCTAAATTATTTTGTC
>BSBK01011420.1:0-67500 GCA_027943335.1 Chamaecyparis obtusa
TCTCATGAAGGGACATGTCTCTTCTTGGGTCATTCTCAAAATAAATGTAAGAGATTGTTGCATTTTGAAAACACATACAATGAGATAGTGCTATTACATTTGCAATGATCCTAAAACTTTAACATGGTATGAGAGCCAAAGTTCAAATGTAAGAGAGTAGTTTGTTGATGGTGAATGTGTGACTATCTCAAAAAATACAGTCTTAGTACGAAGACCATATATCCCAAATGCACTGTTGGATTTTTCTAAATTTTGGATATGTTGGTGATAGAAAAATTTACAACAATCTCACTAGAGAAATTGAAGAGAAAATTCTAGGTTCAAAAGTTATGACCAATTATGTACGGGTCTATTAAAAACAAAAAAATCTGAAAAAGAATGAGGTTCCTTCTTTAAAAATCTAACCACTTAAAGGGAGATCTAATAAGATTGAAGGTTGTGATAGCATATAGAACCTTTGGATATTAAATATAGTTCATGTGAAGAATGATGACATCATTATGTGAATTTGCATGATATTTTCTATATGGGCTCACGTTATAGAATGAGATACTTAAAATTTATAAAAGATAAGTATTTCATGTTTTTTTAATGCACAAATTTTTTGAGTTTGTAATTCATGCTATACTATTGGTTAGTAAAATATTGTATGTTTCTATCATTGGTATTTACGGTTGATATAGTTTAGTGAGCTATTTTTAATCTCTCTCTGACACACCTTCAAGACAGAATCACAAGATAATTGCATTCAAGGGAGAAAGAACTTGATGCTTGCAAAAAAATGGATGGTTGAGACTAGATGCAAGGGAGTCTGATATTTCAAAAGAGGTCAAGATGTTGATAAAATTGAGCTTCAGAGGGAGCAGATGGTTTAGTCAACTTGTGACAATCTTGATCATATTGATTCAGAGGGAGCTCACTATTGAAGGTGAAACACTTTTGAGGTAAACTTGATATAATTGATTATTATACTAATGAATCATGAATATTTTTAATGCGACTACCCCTTGTGAAAATCATGAGGAAGTGATGACTTCCAAATGATTCTCACTTGTATTTGCAGAAGTTATTGGAAGGTGACGCTTTTACAATAACTTAAATCATGATATACATTATTTATAATGTTGAAATAGATCATGATGAATTAATGCAACAACTAAGTGTTAGATGTCATTAACTTGACGGTCTATGAGTTGTTTGCATAAATATATCTTGTAAAGAAACAACTAAGTGTTAGATGCAATTAAATTGATAGTCTATAAGTTGCTTGTATAGATACATCTTGTAAAGAAACAACGAAGTGTTAGATGTCATTAAATTGAAGTTCTATAAGTTGTTTGCATAGATATATCTTGTAAATCAACAACTAAGTGTTAGATGTCATTGAAGGTCTATGAGTTGTTTGTATAGATATATGATATGTATTTGTTGAATATCATGTGTTGATATTCTGCAGGCCACTACCTTATTGAGTACTTGGTGAATATCATATGTTGATGTTTTGATAGGCCAATACTCAGAGTATTTGGTGAATGCCATGTGTTGACATTTTTATAGGCCAATACTCAAAATTGTGTGGATAGAATTACCGATGGAGGCAATCCACACAAGAGCTTGCAAATAGAATTGTCGATTGAGGCAATCCACTCAGGAAATTCTTGATAGAATCACCAATAGAGGAAATCCACACTAAAGCTCATGATTTTTTGGGTATAATTGTTGATGGAGGAAATCCACACGAGAGCTCGTGAATAGAATCATTGATGTAGGAAATCCACATATTGAGACTATGTTTCTATTGATTACATCTTGAGGATGATGCCTTTATTTCTTACTTCATATGATTGATGTTGTCAAGTGTCTTAAGTGTTGACATGGATTGATTTATCCTCCCTAGCTAAGAGGGAGTGCTGATGTTTTGTAGATTTAGTCGAATAAACACTATGAGTCAATACTAGTGAAGATATGCATATATATTTAGTATATATGAGATGTATGTATATATATATATATATATATATATATATTATATATATATATATATATATATATATATATATATATATATATATATATATATATATATATATATATATATATATATATATATATATATATATATATATATATATATATATTGTAAATATTAGAGAAATTAATATAATATTCAAGAGATATTATATACATATATGTATGTATGTATATGTAATACCCCAAAATTGGCACCTAATAAATTCAATCAATTTTGGTGCATTTTCATCAATTTTACATCTTCAAAGTCCTACTTTGCTAGGCAATTCTCTCTCTCCTACCTGACTTAATTCAACTTGATGTCAATTGCAAAAACCCTAAATTGCATTAATCAAATATTATAATGAATTCCTAAAGTATTCAACTTTTATTAGCTAAATTATCCCTATGATAAGTCAATTTAATTCTAAAGTCCTAAGTGCTTTAAATTAAATTAAACTCATCCCTTTAGCTAAATAGCCATAAAAGGAATTAATCAATTACTTGGTTATTTGAATGGATTATCATATTTACATTTAATAAATCAAATATTCAAAGAGTCACCCATGTGGCAATAATCCATTTCTTTAATTAAGTAATTCTCTAATATTTGTCTCTTTCTCCTCCATTGGAAATGAAGAGTCCACCATTTTGAATCAAGAAACTCTTTGTTCCTCTTCCAAGCTTGCCTATATCTTGAACCTCATTCTTCATTCGAAAGAGAGTAATTTTGAGAGTATCAAAACTATAGCAATTTTTTGTGTCAATTTCATACTTTCAATCTTTCATTTCATATTTAGATTAATTTCATCTAGTTTAATATTGCATCTTCATTGTAATTAGTTTGCTTACTTGCTCGTAGTTTAATCTCATATTTCTTTCAAGTTATTTAGACCAAACTTCCATCTTCATATTCCTTTGAATCTCTTAGATTAATTGCGCTTCATTCTAGATTAATTTCAGTTTGATTGTCTTCATAAGCTTTCAAATCCTCCATTGTAGTACTAGTCTAATGGTTGTTGGGCTCTCATTCTGAGAGTAATTAAACACCCCATCTACATAGGAGGCAATAGGTCACTTCACCATGAATTTCAAATTGAGTAATCAATACTCTCTTTTGTAATTTGATTATGTGAGTAATGACTATGTTGCGTGTGTAGTTGGATTAGAGGTCCACATTCAACAACATACATTTTGGCACCCATCGTGAGGCAGAAAAGATCAATTTTTCGCCTCATTCTTCACTTTCTAACAGGAAATTTGAGCTCTATCGTGCATCCATACTTTCCTATGTATGAATTATCATGCAAGAATCCAAAGCATACCGCGTGAACTTTCTTATCCTCGTGCAACACCCTATGTTTTTTCATGCATTGTGGAGTACTTCCTTGCATGAGATTTGGTTATAGTTTTTAAATCTTTCATTCTCTATCTTTCCTTTTCCAGATTTCTGATAGTTTCAGTTTGCTGTTAATTTCCATTTCTCTATTCTTTCCACAGCATAACAATTTTTTGCAGGACATTTTTTGAAGAATATAAAACATGCTAATGGTTTGAATGTAGGACAATAGTCAAAGATCTCATAAAATGTTGTGTTTATTTCTTGCTTTCATTCACATAGTCTAATTAGGGCTCCGTTAAAATTTATTGAGAATTTTGATAGTAGGTAGGGAAGTTGGCTCTTGATTACATGGAGATGATGACCATGAATGAACCTAAAAACCTAATGATCCTACTAATATGACAGATTCTTGGGGAAGCAGAGAAAGGTAGTGAATCTTTAACACTTCCACTTACCAGGGGATTATGCTCTTCTCTCTCAGAGAGAACCAGAAACCCAAAAGCTTGTCGATTTGCTGAAGTGAAGCTAACTTAGTGATGAACTTGATTGATGTGTTTGGGTGAAGTGATGAGGTAGAGAAGTATGCTCTTCTCTCTTTGAGAGAAACAAAAAATCAAACCCTCAGATCTAAGCCAAGTTGTGTCACCTTTAGAGGGCCTACCGGAAGTTGAACCTCCAGGAATGACCCAAGTGAGTACGCACCTTTCACCAGTGATTCCACCTCACTTTAATAAAGAACACTTTGTTAAGTCTAAAGACTCCAAAGCCATATTAGCTTCCTTCTCATGATTTTGACTATCATCTTGAGAAGGCTTTGTTTGTTGTACTGAGTGGCGCCGCTCCTAGCCCTACTTGTGGGGGTGTACGGCTTTCAAGTGTCGGTGTGGCTACGAGGCCTCAACCCTATATCGAGGGCACTAGAGGTTAGTATGAACAAAATCCTATTAAAAAATTTCCTTAGCTAGTGGTCTACCTAGTTCACCTCCAAAAGGAGGCATAATCTTTGCACAGGGAGGGGGAAGAATCTCTCCTGTAGATTCCCAACATCGGCATACACCTGGACCCTTGAAGGTGGTATACGACACTGGCCCCTACCATAAGGGTAACCTTTGAATGTATATTATTGATTCCTTGGAAACACCAAAAACACAGGTGCCCTCTAGGGGGTGACACGGCTGTGTGAGGTACACGTATGTGCATAAGAAGTGGGGAAAAGGTTTTGTCTTCTCACCATTTTTTTGGTAGGGATAGTTATGTGTTTTTTATCAAGTCTTAAACATTGTCCAATCATGATCAAACAAAGACTCCCCTAATACTATCAAGTTTCTTTGTCCTTGATAGGTCTATTAATGACTACTTCTTGTATCACAACTGCTTGATCTAAACCTTTGTGTCTTTAAACAAATGCTTGAAACCTCAAAATGAGATTGTTGACTAAACTATTCTTCAAACCTGTTGAGAAACTAGATTTTTTGTCAAACATAAATTTAGGCTATATCTCAGAATTCAACTTTTACCTCGAAAACTATGTTGAACTGTCAGACTTTGGATTTTTCCCACCTGAAGTTTCACTTTTTAGAGAACTTTCTCTCATGAGACTTTGTTCTTTCGCACAAGGTTTGGTGTTTTTTCACACGGCCTAGTACTCTCTCGCATGAAATTGTAGCCCAATTTTAAAAAATAGAGACTAAATTCCCATTAACCGGTCAAATTTTTTTTCCTGATCTACTTTTTATTTGAGGTTTGTTTTTCTATTTTCCTGTCATTCACTGTCAGAAACTAGTTGTCTCAAGTTAGGAATCGATGGATCTTTTCTTTGGCTCATGTTGTCTCTTGTTGGTTTACCTTATCTCTTTATGCCTTTTGTATCTCATGTTGCGATAGTCTTATCTCATTTGTTCTAGCCACCTCTCTTGACGATTCATACCAGGTCCATCTCACATCTTGGCTGTCCTAGCTATTTATCTCCTTTTCGTTATCTTAGAGACATAGTATAGCATTATCCAAAGTCTTCTCTCGTCAGATCTTCATCAATGGTTGTCATGAATAGAAGTGGCAAGACTTATCCCATTCAGAATATTGGTCAAGGTAGAAGTGAACTTCCTAATCAAGAAATAGATCATCTTGAATATGTCATGAAATTTGAGCTTTGTGAGAGATCCTCAAGTTCCTCATTGAGTACTTCAAAAGATAGTCCATCTCAACCATCGCCTCTAGTGTTCCAGGAGTGTTTTAATCCATTGTTTGAATTGCAACCTAGTTTCTCATTTCAAGAGCAAGACAACTCATACTTTCAAAACAACTCATTGTTTCATAACTTTGGAAGACCACTCCCTTAGACTACTCCTATTATTGAATCTGTTGACACTGATCACAATATCTTCCCGCCTGAATTTATTAAATCTTTTGATCCTATTCATTCACCAAAAGTTACCTTATCTATGTTGCATCGACATCATTCATATCACTTTACTGAGGCTTCAATCACTGCACTGTCCCACACCAACAAGATGGGAGATCCATTTGATTTCCAACTGGGCAATTATAGTCAAACTTTTGATCAATCTCAAAACAATCAGTATCATGGTCAATCCTCTAATGACCCATGTCATGCTTAACCTCAGAATGAGAAACCTCATGGTCAATCTCAACATGACCAAAATCAGTCCCACAATTATGATCAATCTCGAAACAAACCTCAAGGTGATCGACAACCTGTTTATTTCTATTGCCCTCCTCCATTCGATCAAAACCAAGATGATCAGCAATAAGATCCGATTCTGAGCATTTATGAGATCCTTTGGAATGAAAATGATGTGATAACTAAACATGATATAAACGCTGCCAAAGCTAATAAGAGTCTTGTTAAAATGATGGAGATCCTTCTCCTAGAGGAGAAAGAAAAATACTTCCTTGAGTTAGCTAAACAAGGGGCAAGGTTACCCCCAGACTATCAAGTTGAAACACTCATAGCCAAGGAAGAAGAAACTAAGACTACAAAGTTGCAAAAGATGGTCTGAGACATGGAAGATCAGATTAGTCAACTTGCGAAGAATAAGGACAAACCTGCTTAACAATTCACCATGGAAAGTATTTGTCCTTTCCCCTTTGATAGAAGTCTACATATGCCACCTTTTCCTAGAGGTGTAGAGCTTCCTAAATATGAAAAATACTTGGGTACAACCGATCCCAAAGATCACTTAAGGGAGTTTGGCACATTATCTATGGAATTCATGCATGATCAAACATATCTTATGTGCTTATTTCCTCATAGTTTGGGTGGACCCGCAATGGAATAGTTTTCTAGATTGCCTACTGGCATTAAGACTTTTGACAAAATGGCTAATCTATTTCTCCAAAATTACTCGCATAATATTCAGCATTCAATTAACATCCAGGATCTTTGTAATTTAAAACAGCAACAAGGAGAATCTTTCCTAACATTCCTCCAACAGTGCAGACAATTATGTACAAGGTGTCCTCACAAGCTGCCAAAGTCTGAGAGTGTCGACATTTTCTTAGAAAATCTTGTCCTAGACTTTAGATACCAAGTACAATTACAAGGTCCTCTAACTTTTGATAGCATGATCAAACAAGCAGTGTGAATAGAGGCCTTTATGATCAAGAAACGTGAATTGACTTTGAGTAAAGACAACAACCAGGGATCTTCAAACTTGAATAAGGAAAAAGGGTAGTGTTGTCACTAGGGATTGCACCCATGATGGCTAAGTATGAAACCTAGCAATCCGATGAAACATGGGAATACTCTCAGGATGTGGGATTGCTTCACTGAGAATAGACCTCTGGATTAAGGGTCGGCTTCCCCGTTTGTATCACCTGAACTGTACCGAACTTGAAGGGAAAGGGAGAGAGATTGCTTAAGATTGAAATAAATAAGATCTAACTTAGGTGATTCACCAAATTGGATAGATCCACAAACTAAAAAACAAACTTAGAATGTAATCCAGCATCTAACATAAACACCACAACTCTTCCAAATCTGATTTTTCCCCTTAGAAAATAATTAGGTGCGGATTGTAAATGAGAAGGAAAGATAGATTCCACAACTCAAACACATATAGATGCACATGGATTTGAAACCTTAAGTAAAAATAATGCTTGCAAACATCAAAGTGAACATAATATCAAGTAAAGGATCAGATTTTAATCACAACACATGACATTAAGCCCATCAAATCAATTCACAAAGCTATAAAAAAGAAGGACAATTTTCTATTAACTAGAATAAAATGAGTCAAAATATCAGATTGCTTCTCAAAGAGCTACAACATTCACCTGATAAGAATGAGGGAAAGAAGAACTGTCCTTCAATCACCAAAGGTGAGAGGCATATATAGAAAATCTATAGAATCTGCATTGAAGACCACTCCTTGCCAAGAATAGAAAAACCCATCCACTAGGACCATGATCACACCACTCTAAAATTTGGATGCCCGATTGTCAAGAATCTAGGGGGACTAAAAAAGTGGGGACCCTAAAATAGACAGTCAAAAGGGAGACCCAAAACCCACTAAGTCATGTTGTAACTGATATTCTGACAGCGATTTATAAGAACACCACATGTCAAATATCTTACAATGATAGGAGCAATGACTTATAGCATTAAAACATAACCCCCACTTACTAAAACATGGATCTAAATATATATTTTAGGATAATCTCAACTCAATAAAGAGGAGAATATCTAAAATATTTACATCTTAATTCAATCCACCTATCATAAACATTCTAAACATAATAGCCCCCCCCCCATGCTAAAATACATGATTGAAATAACATTATTACCTAAGTCAAAAATGACTTCCAATGGGGACCTAGGGCATCAAAGGTAATTAATACAATTACCTTCAAAAGATAACCATATTAATATTCTACAAAATAAAAATTCACGCCCGTGAAATATTATCCAAGGGAGTTGAAAAAACATACTCGACCCTAAAAAAAAAAGGGGAGACAAGGAGAATGATATGTGTCATTATGGAAACCCTTGAATGAAAATGGCATCCTCTATTTACACAACCACTGCAACTCAGCACCTGGCATCTACTAAACTTTACTGCAACCCGGATCGCAACTTTCCTCTTTTTGAAATAGAAACATCCATAGCATTATATCGATATGAGGTAGGCATTTCAAAGATTTCATTTGCATTACTTTGCATCTCAAAAAGCTCTGTCTTTATTTGAAATGGCACTGGTTCATTTGGCATGGCACTGTTTATCTTTCTTCATTTATGGCATCTGATGTTTGAATCTACTGTTGATTGCATGTTTCATTGTTTCTTAATGGCCACTGTGATATTAGGGCATGGTTATTTGATATTGAGTTGCTTTTTGTTTTTCATTTACTTTCTATTTTGAATCTTGAAAAGACTATGAACATGAATTCTTTGTATGACTGCATAATGGCATTAGGTTATGAATTGTTGTTTGAAGAGCCTGTGAAATCTGGGTTAGGGCACTACCATATTGTTGTTCTCTAGATTTCCTTAACAGTCCTGATGATCATGTGATAGGGCACATTTTTTACTTTCTTTCCTTGTTAATATATATTGCTATTTCCATTTGAAATGGCTAGAAACTAGGGCATTAGCAATTTAATGTTTACATTATGCATTGTGGTTTCACATCTTTTTGTTATGGCAATTGACACCTTTGTTCATCCCTCTCTATTTGGAAAGCCTTAGAACACATAAGAATTGTTCATCGAGGGCATCATGCTAGCTATTTGTAAATGCCAATTAGGATACCATGAACCTGCATCCGGGCTAATGTTTTCTTTGTTTTGAAACTCTCTTTTTGATATTGCTATTTGTGTTTCACTCCTGGCCCGTGAACTTTGAAGCTCATACTTTGACCTATTGAACTATGAATTGTATTTACTATATGCTGGTACTATTGTATGATATGTTGTATTCAATTTTCCTCTGTCTGTAATTAGGGCATAACTGATATTGATTGCTAAGTTAGGACACACCATGCTTGTATTCCTTGTTCTTGTGCTCTTTGTTCAAAGGCACTGTATATTACATCTCTGCATCCGATTCCATTGGTTTCTTTGTTTATTTGTTGAAGCTTTCTCTCTCTGCATTTTTATCTCCTCTATTGTACATATCTGGTTATTTTTTGTTGAAATTTTAAGGGCCGGAGATCCATGCTGCTGATTGCTATTCTTGCAGCAGGCATCAATGCATATGTTGTTGAACTTTAAGGGATCGAACTTGAGAGTATACTATGACACTGTTGTGTATATTATTGTTGTAACTTAGATAATTCTTTTCAATACATTTTGAGGGCACTGTTGTATTTGATTAGCCTTCATGAAGTTGGCACCAGTTTATCATACTGTTTCTACTCTTATTAGCCCGAGAGCACAAGGCCATGATATGTTTGATCTTTGCATCTGTTACCATATATCCTCTATTTTTAAAAAAGCACTAGCCTGAGAATAGTATTGATGATGCTTCATTTCTATACATGCATCTAAACATGGTTTGAGAGCATCTTCATCATGTTGATTGTTCCATATTTGGTATTGCTTTCATTCTTCATTTGCTATCTGGCATCTTTGATCTATGCTTGTTAATGCCTCCATGTTAATGAGATGTGTAGACCAATGTTCATCATGCTTTAGAATGTATTCATGATGACATTTCTCACTTACTGAGTGCCCCCTACATGATTAGTGCCTCTCCTTGAGATGGTTAGGGTTCTCAGAAACTCTATGGGAATAGAGCTTCTGAAAACCCTCACCGGTTCAGTGTGGGGTACTAGGAGACTCAATACTGATCATGGGTTTTGTAACCTATATCTGCACATGGAATAAACATATTAGTGAAACAATGGTACTTCTTTTATTTCTAGAGCCTCTCTCATGCACCTGCCATAAGCATAGCCCATGCCAGAGGTGTATGGATAAGTACACGTATGCATGCTTATAGATGTTGTGGCACCATTCATTTCTTAGATCCATTGGATCTAACTCCTCTATTTTTCTCTCTCTGGAGGTTCAAGGTCATAGGAGCACACCAGGCACATAGAAGATCAACTCATACTAGGCAATGTCTGGTACCCCTACATCTAGCTCCATTAATTTATGTATACTTGCACTCATTTATGTAATTCTTGCATTTTCTATGCTCACAGCATGTGTGAGCTCAGATAATTTTCCTTTTCAATTCTTTCTTTCTGTATAGCATATTTAGGATATTGGTACATGTAATCTTAGATGCAGTTTATTTCCTTTCCTTTCATGTACTTTGTAATGAAATGAACACAAATCTTAATCAAGACCACCTAATAATGCAAACTAGGGTACAGAGGTCATATAGTAACTAGGTTTCCAAAATGTGCAAAAATATGACAACATTTTGCTGACCTCTATGGAGTGCTTTCCTACTAAGCATTTTGACCAGCTGCCTAATAGATCCATTGGGCAATAAAGTCCTTCTGCCATAGAACTGAACTTGGCTCCCAACCAAAACAACCTCCTTTCCTTCAACCAAACTGAAGCTGACTGCCTGAGAAGATTGCTCAGGCTTATTGCTAATAGAAACCACACTAAAAGAAAAACTGATAGAAAACTAAAAGAAAACTGTGCCAAGGCACTTAGGAAATGCATAAAACTAGAAACTCCTATCCTACCCTACTCTAACCAGTCTCAACAAACTGGTTAAACAAATCCATTAACTGGATTGTTGAAATAACTTCCCATTATTCTCAAAACATTATACTTTTCACATTTAATGCCAATAGGGAGAATATGAAATAAAAAAATGTACTGAACTACCTAGCATATCAACTCTTGAAACTTGTAGTCTAGACAACTCACCTCAAATAGATCATAAGTGCTACCTTCCTAGGGAGATTGATAAAACTGAATAAACTTCGAGTCACTAATGAGTGAACTCTCGACATCACCCTTCATCCAATCATTAAGTATAGATGCCTTGCTTAACCCCATCTAAGCCAGGTATTTGATAGGAAAACCCCTAATGGGCATAAAACTAGGCCTCTCCTGCTACTTAGTGTGCAACTTAAAAGCCTCTTCAGCAAAGTTTTCAAATTTTGGCCCCTCTTTGATAGTCTGCCTCAAAAATTCTTCTTCTGAAGTTAGAGGATCATCCTCTTCATCAATTTGAATGGCCAATAGCTTATCCAAACTATTAGACTACATTAGGTTAGTAACAACTACTGGCCCCATCTCATAATCCAGGAAACATGAATCCTGAGATTCATCCATCACTTTATTGAAAACAAGACCAGGCTCAATTACTGGTACAACATTATCTTCTTGAAATGAAAGGACTTCCTTAGGAACATACATGTTATCATCTATTTCAGGAAGATGAGGAACACAAAGAAAAGTTAACCAAAAATAATTTATCATAGAATCAAAATCTTCTTGCTGACCTAGGCTAGCAACAACCACATCTTCTTTCTTATCATAATTAGGGAACTCAACTAGTGGGTCCTAAATTATCTCTTCTTGCTCAATATAAGAAGGCATTTCCTCAAACAAAACAACTAGTCTCTCACCTTCTTTACTCTCTTTCTTATCCCTATCTAGCTACTCTAATCCATCTTCATGCAACATATCTACCTATTCCTCATCTTCATTAGGAAAAAGTAAATCCAAAGGATAAAATTCATTCTCCTCCTAGTTTCTTGAAATTCTATGAGGTGAAGTGGGCTCTTTAGGAATTCACGTATAGGGCTTTATCTGCTACAAAACGGGCTCACTATCACTTAGGAAGTCAAACCTTCTAGGTGTCTCATCTATAGGAGTAGGATGAAGTGGCTAGAAATCTAAGACAGGGTCATGAATAGGCTCTAGAAACGCATGGAGATTAGGCTCCTATTGACTAAGGTTTTGAACTAAAGGAGAAATCCTGAAGCTTGGAATTTCAATAGAGGTCCTAGTGGACTTACCAGGAAAGAAACTTGGGATTTGAACCTTGCGAGTCTCCTATTTGGTCTGCAAAGCTTCTAGGTTCTCTTTAGGAGCATGGGGCATCTCCTTCTGGATCTCCTTCTTAAAAAGAGTTGGCATCTCATAACCTAGATACATAGTCCATGACAGTCTCTAAGACTGCATTATGTTTTCATTTCTCTCAGATGGATCTGGTGAGTTTCCTTCCATTGGGGCAGATATGACCTCATGATCTCCTTGCCTCTGGTTATAACTCTGAGTTTGTTATCTTTGAGTCCATGCCCATGACCTTTCTTATTGGAGACCCTGCTCATAGGCTTGTATAAGAGCATATTGACCGAGGGCATACTAAATATATTGATATCCTCCTAAATTATGGTAGCTTGGACTGAAAAAAAGCTTAGGATAATTTTCATATGGTCGTTGATAGGAATGCTGCCAGGATGCTTGATGCTGGGTGGGAGGGTATGGTAGTGCATGCTGGTAACTTGCTACTGCTGGGCTATTTTGACTATATGCTACTACTTGGCCAGCTTGATATGGCATAAATGCTGGAACATAGGTAGGTTTCTCATGATACAGGGGGTGATAAGGAGAATATGCATTAGGGAATGACATGCTTGCTCATCAAATGAGCTGGTAAAAGATATTTCTAAAACTTATCAACACTTGAACTACTCAAACTAGTGGATTTTTCTTAGATTCACCATGGTGCTAGAAAAAAACCACCTCTTAAAGGCTGATTGCACTAAGATCACACCAAAATATTAGTGAATGGTGGGAAACAAAGTTGTCCCACTGGGTGTGCTAAAAACTGTTGTCACTAGGGAATGCACCTGTGATGGCTAAGTATGAAACCTAGCAATCATGTGAAACATGGGAATACTCTCAGGATGTGGGACTACTTCATTGAGAATAGACCTTCAGATTAAGGGCTGGCTTACGCATTTGTATCACCTAAACTGTACCAAACTTGAAGGGAAAGGGAGAGAGATTGCCTAAGATTGAAATAACTAAGATCTAACTTAGGTGATTCACCAAACTGGATAGATCCACAAACTAAAAAACAAACTCACAATGTAATCCAGCATCTAACATAAACATCACAACTTTCCAAATCTGATTTTTCCCCTTAGAAAATAATCAAGTGCAGATTCTAAATGAGAAGGAAAGATAGATTCCACAACTCAAACACATATAGATGCACACGGATTTGAAACCTTAAGGAAGAACAGTTCTTGTAAACATCAAAGTGAACATAATATCAAGTAAAGGATCAAATTTTAATCACAACACATGACATTAAGCCCATCAAATCAACTCACAAAGCTGTAGAAAAGAAGGACAATTTTCTATTAACTAGAATAAAAGGAGTGAAAATATTAGATTGCTTCTCAAAGAGCTAAAAAATTCACCTCTTCAGAATGAGGGAAAGAAGAACTAGCCTTCAATCACCAAAGGTGAGATGCATATATAAAAAATCTATAGAATCTGCATTGAAGACCACTCCTTGCCAAGAATAGAAAAACCCAGCCACTAGGACCATGATCACACCACTCTGAAATTTGGATGCCCAATTCCTGAGAATCTAGGGGGATGGAAAAGGTGGGGACCCTAAAATAGATAGTCAAAAGGGAGACCCAAAACCCACTAAGTCATGTTGTAATTGATATTTTGACAGTAGTTTATAAGAACACCACATGTCAAATATCTTACAATGATAGGAGCAATGAATTATAGCATTAAAACATAACCCCCACTTACTAAAATGTGGATCTAAATATATATTTTTCGATAATCTCAACTCAATAAAGAGGAGAAAATATAAAATATTTACATCTTAATTCAATCCACCTATCATAAACATTCTAAACATAATAGCCCCCCCCCCCCCCCCCATGTTAAAATACATGATTGAAATAACATTATTACCTAAGTCAAAATTGACTTCCAATGGGGACCTAGGGCATCAAATGTAATTAATACAATTACCTTCAAATGATAACCATATTAATATTCTACAAAATAAAAACTCATGCCCATGAAATATTATCCAAGGGAGTTGAGAAAACATACTCGACCCTAAGAAAAAAGGGGAGACAAGGAGAATGATATGTGTCATTATGGAAACCCTTGAACGAAAATGGCATCCTTTGTTTACACAACCACTGCAACTTAGCACCTGGCATCTACTAAAATTTATTGCAACCTAGATAGCAACTTTCATCTTTTTGAAATAGAAACATCCACAACATTATATCGATATGAGGTAGGCATTTCAAAGATTTCATTTTCATTACTTTGCATCTCGAAAAACTCTATCTTCATTTGAAATGGCACTGGTTCATTTGGCATGGGACTGTTTATCTTTCTTCTTTCATGGCATCTGATGTTCGAATCTACTATTGATTGCATGTTTCATTGTTTATTAATGGCCACTGTGATATTAGGGCATGGTTATTTGATATTGAGTTGCTTTTTGTTTTTCATTCACTTTCTATTTTGAATCTTGAAAAGACTATGAACATGAATTCTTTGTATGACTGCATAATGGCATTAGGTTATGAATTGTTGTTTGAAGAACCCGTGAAACCTGGGTTAGGGCACTACGATATTGTTGTTCTCTGCATTTCGTTAAGAGGCCTGATGATCATGTGATAGGGAATGTTTTTGAATTGCTTTCCTTGTTAATATATATTTCTATTTCCGTTTGAAATGGCCAGAAACTAGGGCATTAGAAATTTACTATTTACATTATGCATTGTGGTTTCACATCTTTCTGTTATGGCAATTGACACCTCTGTTCATCCCTCTTTGTTTGGAAAGCCCGAGAACACATAGGCATTGTTCATCGAGGGCATCATGCTAGGTGTTTGTAAATGTCGATTAGTTTACCATGAACCTGCATCTAGGCTAATGCTTTCTTTGTTTTGAAACTCTCTTTTTGATATTGCAATTTGTGTTTCACTCCTAGCCCGTGAACTTTGAAGCTCATACTTTGAGCTATGACACTGTGAATTTTATTTTCTATATGTTGGTACTGTTGTATGATATGTTGTATTCAATTTTCCTCTGTCTGGAATTAGGGCATCATAGATATTGATTCATGAGTTAGGACACACCATGCTCGTATTCCTTGTTCTTGTGCTCTTTGTTCAAGGGCACGATATATTACATCTCTGCATCTGATTCCATTGGTTTCTTTGTTTATTTGCTGAAGCTTTCTCTCTCTACATTTGTATCTCCTCTATTGTACATATCCGATTATTTGTTGTTGAACTTTTAAGGGCCCGAGATCCATGCTACTGATTTCTATTCTTGTTGTGGGAATTAATGCATATGTTGTTGAACTTTAAGGGCTCAAACATGAAATTATACTATGGCACTGTTGTGTATATTATTGTTGTAACTTAGATAATGCTTTTCACTACATTTTGAGGGAACTATTGTATTTGATTAACCTTCATGAAGTTGGCACTAGTTTATCATACTGTTCCTACTCTTATCAGCCCGAGAGCACAAGGCCATGATATGTTTGATCTTTGCATCTGTTACCATGTATCCTCTATTTTTAAAAATGCACTGGCCTAAGAATAGTATTGATCATGTTTCATTTCTATACATGCATCTAAACATGGTTTGAGAGCATCTTCATCATGTTAATTGTTCAGTATTTGGTATTGCTTTCATTCTTCATTTGCTATCTCGCATCTTCGATCTGTGCTTGTTAATGCCTCCATGTCAATGAGATGTGTACACCAATGCTCATCATGCTGACACTGCTCACTTACTAAGTGCCCCCTATGTGATTAGTGCCTCTCCTTGAGATGGTTAGGGTTCTCAAAAACTCTGTGGGAATAGAGCTTCTGACAACCCTCACTGGTTCAGTGTGGGGTACTAGGAGACTCAATACTGATCATGGGTGTTGTAACCGATATCTTCACATGGAACAAACATATTAGTGAAACAATGGTACTTCTTTTATTTCAAAAGCCTCTCTCATGCACCTGCCCTAAGCACAACCCGTGCTAGAGGTGTATGGTTGAGTACACATATGCATGCTTATAGATGTTGTGGCACCATTCATTTCTCAGATCCATTGGATCTAACTCCTCTATTTTTCTCTTTCTACAGGTTTAAGGTCACAGGAGCACACCAGGCACACAGAAGATCAACTTGTACCAAGAATGTCTAGTACCCTTACATCTAGCTCTATTAATTTATATATACTTGCACTCATTTATGTAATTCTTGCATTTTCTATGCTCATGACATGTGTGAGCTCAGATAATTTTCCTTTTTAGTTCTTTCTTTCTGTATAACATATTTAGGATATTGGCACATGTAATCTTAGATGTAGTTTATTTCCTTTCCTTTCATGTACTTTGCAATGAAATGAACAAAAATCTTAATCAAGACCACCTAAGAATGCAAACTAGGGTATAGAGCTCATGTAGTAACTAGGTTTCCAAAATGTGCAAAAATATGACAACAGCAAGTTTGTGAACAAGAATAGAGACATTGTGAATGATGGAGTGGTCGATAATGTGACCCCAAAATTGGCTAAGTCTATTATTAATCTCTCTTCCTCCATACAAGCAGTTAAAGTGGTTGAAAAGCCTATGGTGGAAAATCAACAACCTTCGAGGTTTTCTAGAAACAAACCTTGGGCATCTCGACCCAAGCATGAATTCACTTCCTTGGGAGAACCACTTGATGTGGTCTATAAAAATCTTGTGTAGAAACATATTCTTAGTCCTTTGGAAAAGCATCTCTATGACCCACAACCATGACCTCATTGGTCAAATGACAATGCCTATTGTGACTATCACCAGAATAAGGGTCATAATACTTCTACTTATCTTCAACTGAAACATAAGGTCCAAGATTTGATTGATAGTGGTGACATTTTTTTGGATGGCCATAACAAGAATTTGAACCATCAAGCATTTAAGGATCCCTTTCCTCCTCATGAGAAGGGTGAGTCTTCAAGGTGAGTCTTCAAATGCCAAGAATACCAATGCTAAAGTTAATTACACATACACTAATGATTGCAATGTTATTGGTATGATCGAACCTATTGAGATAGAGTACTATGAAATGATTACTATTAAAGGGAGGGATGATGCTCCCAAATCTAAGACTCCTTTCATCTTGTGTGGTTCTACATCTCATTCATCTGAATTTGAACAACCTCAAGACTATGCTAATGTGGTTACTCGATCACGAGGAAGAGTTGTTTTGAAAGGTCCTGATAATTCTACATCCACTCCAAAGAAAACTACAGATAAGGGTCCTGATACTTCTACATCCACTCCAAAGAAAACTATGGATAATACTATTGTTGGCCCTACCAACAAGAACATGAAATCTATTTCTACAACTAGCTCGGCTAGTTATAGCATCTTAGATCAACTCCAGCGAACAAATGCTCAGATTACCATTTTGAGTTGTTGAAGATCTTGCCTGCTCACAGTTAGATTTTGGATAAAGCCCTCACTGAGGAAAATGTTCCCAAGGATCTCGATCTCGACTAGTTCCAATCTATGGTAGGTCATTTAACCATGCCTCACTATCTATCCTTCTCTAAAGAAGATGATCACTCTTTGAGTCATCTGCATAATGCTCCCTTACATATAGAGGTCATGATAGGTCCTAAGCGTGTCCACTGAGTGCTCATAGACAATGGTGCTGGTCTTAATATATATTTCTCTAAGCTACTTACTTACCTAGGATATGATAAGAATTATGTAGATTCCGACAAAAAGATTACCATCAAAGCTTATGATGAGGAAGAGTGCAAGTTCCAAGGCTTACTTGTGCTGCCTATCCACATAGGACCTATTGAGAGAGATGTTACTTTTCAAGTACTTGACATTCCTCTTGCCCACAATATCTTAATGGGTAGGCCTTGGATTCATGAGATACAGGCTATTCCATCTATGTTTCACTAATGCATTAAGTTTCCATTCTATGGGGTGGAAGTCACTATTCCTGCTAATACCAATTACTCTTGCAACACTCTTGTGCATTCTGTAGATAGCTTTGTTCCAGAAAATAGAGAATCCACTGAGTTTTATGATGCTAAGCTAAAAGAAATGGAACAAAATTTGAGACTTAAGGATACAGGCATGGGAGAGTATTGAATTGAACCTATGCTATCACTTGCTACTCTACCTCCATCTCCATGCTCTAATGGGAGACCATCTGAGAATAACAAGAATTCTGATAATCCTCCTCAAACAATCTACAATGGTGCCTTTCTAAGGACATCCACACCTTTAGAAGATGAGGATGAAGAAAGAGCTATCAAAGCTTGGATCTATAAGGGAAAAGAAATGGCTGAAACAACTACTCCACCTCTAGACTTAGAACAAGAGCCATATAGTGAGGCCTTCAAGATCATGAAGCACTTTCGCTAAAAGGGGAGTGGTCCTATAGGGAAGAATGACAATGGTTTGCTAAAGCCCATTGAAGCTACATGTCGTAGCACAAAGGATACCATTGGTTTAGGCTTTAAGAAGATCCCCTTTCATTTAGGGATTAACAAGTTTGTGCCAGAACCTAAACCTGAACAAGAGATTCAAGATGCCACTCTAGATGCAAATCTAGAGGCCAGCTCTGATGAACACACATTTCCATATCCTATTCCTCCAGATCTTGCAGCACCTGATAAGCCTATCATACTGGTCCATATGGTAGAGACTGATACTGATACTGATACCAATTCTGATAAAACTTATTGAGTGTATCAATTCACATATGAGGAATGGAAAGCAACACTAAATGATGATCCCAATTTTCCAAGTGAACAATATAGGCCACCACATTTTCAAAAGTATCTTGAACAAGAACAACTCCAGCAAACCATTAATGCCACAAGGAATGAAGATGAGTCAGATGATACAGCTAGTACTAATGAAATTCCCACATCAAGTACTGACTCACATGAATATGAGTTTGACTCTTTGTCTGATGCTACTTATGATGTAGACATATATACTGTTTATGTATATGAAAAAATCCTCTAAGTAGGTGAAGGGTCTAGCATTAGGCCGCATGAATTAGATGCCACCAGTGTTAACTTGTCCTCTACTTCTAATGTAAGGTCTTATAGGGATTCAAATGCTCCTTTGGATGAGATCTCTCTAGGTCTTGACTTTCTTGTCCATGCTTTTTGTTGGTTGTGGATTATTCCCTTTGATCTTCAACTTGCAGATTTACACTTTGATGGATAATGTGAATAAAACTCCTGACTCTGTCACCAATCCAAAGTCCACAAGGAAGAGGGCCAACTGACAAGGATCAAAGGATCCTTCTACTCTTTGAGCTTCAATGCTCAGGCAGGTGTACCCTTGACTCACTTCTCTAAAGGAGTCTGAAACAATATTCCATTATATTTCATATAAGATTGTTAAAGATTTATCAAGTAATGTTTGTGTTTGTGTGGTTGTTAACCATGACTTCAAGAGAAGGGACCAGTGCCTTATCCCAAGGCTAAGAGTCACCTAACTATATACCTCAACTGAAAATCTCAAATCAAACACAATGGAAATCAGAGTAAGTGCTTTGCCTATTACCCCTTTCCCTCATGCACAAGGACATCAAATTCTATACCTGGCTGTAAACTCACTGTATTCACCCTAAAGACTTTAATCCTAACTTTGTTAGAAACTCAGAGATGAATTCAAAATACTCTTTGTTTACCATACATTAGCACACTTTGTAAAACTAACATATATGAGCTCAGAGACAAGCAAGAAGACATACACAAGATACAAGATTGGGATTCAATGATGTTTTCATTAATAAATCCAGAATCAACATATAATTAGAGTAACACCAAGACAAGAGAAAAGACACCAAATCAAGCCTCTATCAGTGTATTATAGTCAAAAACTAGGGACCAAAAGAAACAATGTTTTGGAACCCTTACAAAATCATAAATTTTGCAACTTATACCCCCTAGTCACCTTGGAAATTTGCAGCAAGCTACGGATGAACTAGGTTTAGGGTTTCAACCACCCAACCTACTAGAAACAATTATGCAATTAATTCAGGCACACGAAACACATCCAATCTAGGAGAGAAGAAACCAGAACAGATCTGCCATCATGAAAATCTTCTTTGCAAGTACTAGGATCACAAAACTGAGCTCAAAAGGACACCCCACAACATGCCTTGAGCACACAAACACCCTGGTACAAGCTCTGCAAATGATCCCACAACACCCTGGACCACACCACAAATGGCAAACTAGTCATATCTCACCGAACAGGGTCACTTTTGTAATAAAATCCATAAATTTTAGTACTTCCTGTCGCTGCAAACCCCTCGACAAATTTGAATTTGAAATCCAATGGCTACTTCTATGGTGCTAGCAGAGAACAATGGCCCACATTCAAACCTCTATCAACTTTAAGTCACAGCCATTACATCTACCTCCCCTTGTGAGCTTTATGACCTTCCTCTAAGAGAGGCCCCACCAGACTTAGCAAATTGGCGACAAAGGACCCTCACCAATTCGCTAAACATTTTCGCACCTTTGCTAAACACTTAGCGACCTCCCAACTACTGTTCATGCAATTGCTAGATAAACAAGTGAATCCGCTTATCCCTCCATGAATGCGTGACCACATGAAATTTTGTAAGCACCGCCAGGCACTTATCAGGACTGCCAAACAACATCGGACCCCACTCCTAACTCCACAACTATGATGCCAATAAGAAACCTCCACCTACACAGACAAGTCACACAAGACCCACTGTGGACAACAAACAACCCGGCAAGATGGAAAAAATTGATGGATGGTGCATGATCTCAAAGATCGAGAATGTTACTTGAAGAAGATCAATTCTGAAGAGAACCCATGATACATAGGCAAGTTTATTTCCCATATCAAAATCTTCCTGATATGGATGTGTCATCTGGTTCTGATGAAATCATGGTAGATCATGATGATTTGAATGCACTGAGGTTGCAGTTGGTAGAGTAGGATGCCATACATAAAAGATTACAGGAGGAGAGAGAGGCTGAAAAGGTGAATGCTTTGATAGAGAGCCAGTCTCTTATTAGAAAAATAAATGAAATGAAGGAGAGAAACAAGATGCTTTCTTCTACTCCTAAAACGTTCCATCATGATGTGTTTGGTGATCTTGATGCCTTGAGGAATGAGCAAGAGTGCTTACTTCAGGATCATGAATTTGAAAATTAGGGCCCTGTTGTTAGACAAGTGCAAAGTTATGTCCCTTTGCCTAAAGATAAGGATGGGCACAGGATCACCAGACCTGCTATTATTATTAATGAGAGAGGAAAGCAGGAGATGGTGGGTGACCAAACAAGAAAACCAGTGATGATACCAGGGATCCCACCACCTGATTCAAATAAGGACACTAAAATGGAGAGAAGGATAAAAGAAGATGAGGACCTTGCAAGAGAACTAGAGAGAGCTGAGGTTGATGTCACCATTATAGAAAAGAAAAGGAAGATCCAATTTTTGTGGGCTTCTTCAGCTAATGTTCTTGGCCCATCTGCTACTGAACTAGGTATGCCATCTATGACTACTGCTATTCCACTTAGTAATGCTACTAGTTCTTTTCCTTCTTCATCTGCTAGGATAGGTGTAGATCCTAGGCAACAGTCAAATGCATAGATAAATGTAGATGCTAATGTTGATCCTAGGGTTAACACTAGTTCAAGCTTTCAAAGAAGACCTATGAAACTAGAAGGCTATAGGAAAATAAGTCTTGATGGAATTCCTAGCTATCCAAATGCTTTTCCAAATGATATTAGAGATAAGGTACCTAAGTTTTCTGGTAATAATGCTATTAGTTGTGAAGAGCATCTTAGGTTATTTGTTGATATGCTTAATGATTATGAGGTAGAGCATGAGGATGTTGTCATGAAACTATTTGTTCAATCTCTAATTCAGGATGCTAGAGATTGGTTTAAGAGGCTCCCTGATAAGTGTATTGATACTTGGGACTCTTTTGAGAAATGTTTCAAAGAGCAGTATGGTGATAGGCCTAATGCTAGCTTCATGTTGAATGAATTCAATACCATAAGGAAAAATCAGAATGAGTCTACAGCTGAATTCAACATGAGATTTCAGAAAGGTATGAACAAGTTGTTCCAAGTCATGTGGTTGGATGACAATGTCTATCTGACTACATACTTCAATGCATTTGATGGGAAGATGGGATATTTATTGAGTGATAAAGAACCAAGAGCTCTTAGGGATGCTTTTAGGATTGATTTCAATATTGAGAACAACATCAAAATATCAGGAAAATTGGGTGGAAAGAGAGATGATCCAAAGTTGTTTGGGGACAAGAAATACAAAAAGGAAAATGATAAGAGTGTTGTATCTAGGAGGCATGAAGAAGATAAATTGGATAAGGTGCTTAATGCATTGAAAGATCTGAAGGCACCTGCAAATAGGAACATCAGTGCTCCTACCAATGAAAGGCCTTAGTTCAACCACAATTTCAGTAAGCAGAATAGACTGCAGAATTACCCTTACAACACCCAGCGAAAGGATGGGAAGCCTATTGTCCCTGCTACAAGAGGAAACAATGATAGAGGCATCCCTAACCCTCTACATAAAGCTTTAATAAATGTCATGGAGAATGTACCATGGTGTGTTGCATGCTAGTCACCTCATTTTGTAGAGCATTATGTGGTTGCACAATCTATGGCTGCAAATCAAGATTGTAGCAATGAGGAGACGGAACAAGAAGAAGAACAAGATGATGTTGGTTGCAACACGGCTTCTTCATATCTAGGATATGAAGATGATTTTGATTTTGATGAAGAGGTAGATGTGAATGATAAGAGACATAATTAGGCCCTTTTTCATCAAGAGGTTTTTTCTGATGGTGAGTGCATTGATCAGAAAACATGTAACATGAACTCTTCTCCCAAGCCAGTAAATTTGAGAAGACCTTCTAGAGAAGAGATGGAGAGGATTACTATAGAAATGATTGCCTAGGTGGAAACTCAAGGCATGGTGGAAAGGAACATAAATGAGAAAGCTGAAGGAATATTTATAAAGAGTACCAACTCTAGAGAACCTATTGAGAACAAATCAAAGATTGATCACATGGTGAAATTAAAGAATGTAAAAGGTAAACATTGTGAGCCTAAGGGAGTTGGAATTGAAAGGATCTCTTGTGAGATTGAGAAGCCAATTAACACAATGGCTAAGGTTGAAGGAACGAATGTGGTCAATACACCTAATATGTCAGACAAGCAAAAAGATGTTAAGGTAGTGCAGATTGAGATTCCTGCTTCTACCCCTGTTGACATGTTATCTGTGTTGTCACAAATTACAGTTAAGGTTCCATTGTAAGAATTGTTGAGGATCCCTGAACATAAAGATAAGGCTATTCCATGGGTTGGTAATACTCACAAAAATGATACTTCATGTAGTGGATCTGAGGATAAAGCTTTGAAGGATGTTGCTACTAAGGGAATTGTGTCCCAAATTCCTCCAACATATTTGGACAATTCTGTCAATGCCAGCCTTGAAAATATTGACCCATTCTTCTTGAGTATTCTTGTGAATGGGATGAAATTAAGGAATTGTATGATTGACAGTGGTGCCTCTAATACTATCATGCCTTTCAAAATCATGGAGAGGTTGGGCCTTAAAGTTGACACAATGCAAGGTAGATGTTGTGCAATGGATCAGAGGGAGGTACTAGTCATTGGGACTATCAATGCAATGCCATATAGGTTGGCAGCATATCCAAAGAAAGAGCTAACAATGAGTGTTTTGGTAGTGGATATCCCTCATCATTATGGGATGTTGCTATCTAGAAGATGGAGTGCTGCCATGGGTTGAAGTTTATAGTGTGATTTGTCCTATGCAACTTTCAAGATTGATGATCAGTTTGTCAAGATTGAATGAGAGCCAAGTGTACGCCACATGATTGAGAGAAAAATAGATAATGAAACTACATGTTTTGTGGATACTGATGTAAATTCTTTTAGGGTAGAGATCCCTATATTTGAAAATGAGCTTGTCCTTTCACCTCTTTCAACTGAGGTAGGTGTTGACTCTGTGAAGGGTGATTTGTGGGTCATGTACTTTGATGGTGCAAATTGCAAAGATGGTGCAGGAGCAGGTATTTTACTTATTTCTCCTAATGGAAACACCTACAAGTTCTCTTTCACATTGAGTTTATTTTGTACCAACAGTATAGAAGAATATGAGGCCTTGTTGTTAGGACTGAGGTTGGCACAAAAGCATGGTATAAAATGCATAAGTGTTATTGGTGATTCTGAGTTGGTGGTGTCCCAAGTCAGGTTAGTGTATGCTTCCAAGAATAGAAGGTTGAAACAATATAGGAATGCAGTGTGGGATTTCATTGAACATTTTGATGCCTTCAATATTGACTGGAAGGATAGGAGGAACAACAAGATGGCTGACTTGTTGGCCAATATTGCAATCAATCCTAATGATGTTACATTCTCTGGTATTTCTAAAGTTGAATTTTAGGCTAGGCCTAGTATACCAAACAATATTGAGAATTGGCAAGTTTTTTATGATGATAATCATATTTTAAAGTTTATGGATTGCAAGGATCAATATCATGGTTAGGAACTTGATTGTTCAGCCTTGGTTGAGTCAATAGAAGGAAGAGAGGTTGTCTTAGGCAATGAGGTCATTTAGCTTAGAACTAACAACGTGCCCAAGGGGCTTGTTGTTTTGGAGACTATCTTTGACAACCAAGATAGAGTTCAAAGGAATATCAAAGGAGAAGATCATGCTGATCTTGAGGAGATAAATCTTGGTTCACATGAGGCACCTAAGAAAGTATACATTGGTAGAGATATATCTCAAAAGGTGAGGGGACCCTTGATTGAACTATTGAGGAAATTCAGGCATGTTTTTGCATGGTCGTATGATGACCTAAAGGTTTATAGAGAGGATTTATTTCAGCATGTTATTCCATTTAAAGAAGATGCTAAACCTTTCCGGAAAAAGCAAAGGCCTATTAATCCTACTTTCACACCCAAGATGCAAGAAGAATTAATGAAGTTGAGAGATGCTAGCATTATCAAGCCTATAAGGCATTCTTCTTGGGTGTCAAATCTTGTTCCTATAAGAAAAAAGAATGGTGACATCAGGCTTTGTGTGGACTTCAGAAATTTGAACATCAACTCATTGAAGGATAATTATTGTTTGCCCAATATGGAGGCTATGTTGTAGAGGGTAACCAGGTTAGAATTGATGTCAATGATGGATGGTTTCTCTAGCTACAATCAGGTCATTGTTAAGGAATCAGAACAATTCAAGATAGCCTTTGCAACACCTTGGGGAACATATGTTTATGTGAGAATTCCTTTTGGTCTCACAAATGCTGGTGCTACTTTTTAGAGGGCAATGAATGTTGCCTTTCTAGATTTCATTATTGATTTCCTTGTTGTGTATCAGGATGATTTAACTACCTATTCCAAGAAGGAAGAGGACCATTGTGCTCATTTAGAGAAAATATTTATGAGGGCCTTGGAATTTGGCATTTCATTAAACCCAAGGAAATGTGCTTTTGGTGTCACAAAAGGTAAGTTGCTTGGCCATTTAGTTGGGAAGCAAGGAGTGAGAATTGACCCAAAGAGGGTAGCAGCAATTGATAAAATTCAGAGGCTAAAGAATGTTAAAGGGATTCAGTCCTTCTTTGGTCAGGTCAATTTTCTAAGAAGGTTTGTGACAAACTTTGTAGAGGTTACTAGACCTATTTCCAAGATGTTGAAGAATGGCTCTATGGTCAATTGGGAGGGTGAGCCTGATGAGGCTTTCAAAAATATCAAGCAGGCTATCAAAGATGCACCAGTGCTAAAGGCACCTGATTATAATATCCCAATGCACATCTTTTCTTTTGCATCTTTTCATACTATTGCTGTAGTTTTGTTACAAAAGAATAAGGATGGTTTTGAGCAGCCTATTGCATTTTTTAGTAAATCTTTGCAAGCTACAGAATTGAAATATGATATAAATGAAAAACAAGCCTATGCACTTGTGAAAGCAATCAAGGCTTTTCCATGTTACTTGATGGGAGCAGTTGTGATTGCTTTTGTGCCAAGTGCAGCTATGAAGGATATTTTCTCACAGTAGGAGGTGTCTGGAAGAAGATGCAGATGGATCAATAGGATCCAGGAATTCAATGTTGAGATCCAGATCACTAAATTGGTTAGAGGAAAAGGATTGGCAAAGTTGATGGCTCAATCCAATCTAGATGCAAACTAGGTAAATCATTCTGAAACTGACTATACATGTGATATGGATGATTGCATTTGGTATCAGGACATTATTTACTATTTGAGAAACATGAGGTGTCCAGATAGTATGAATGATAATCAAAAGAGTACATTGAAGTTACAGGCCATCAAGTATGTAATTGTGAAATGTAAGCTTTATAGAAAAAATTTGGATTGCATACTGTTGAAATGTGTGGATGAGGATCAGGCTAATGTGTTTGTGAAGGAGATGCATGAGGGAGTTTTTGGTGGACATTACATGGGTAAAACAACTGCTCATAAGATCTTGAGAGTAGGATTTTGGTGGTCTACAATCTTCAGGGATGTAGAACAATTGGTAAGTAGATGTGATGCTTGTCAAAGGTTCTCTGGTAAGCTTAAGTTTTCAGGTAATGTACCATTAAAACTAGTAGAAGTTTAGGCTCCTTTCCAGCAGTGGGGAATTGATTTCATAGGGGAGATACCAAACAAGTGAAGTGGAGGTCATTCATGGATCTTAGTTGCCACTGATTACTTTACAAAGTGGGTAGAAGCTATACCTACAAGGAATGCAACTAGCAGGGTGGTAATTGATTTCTTGATGAACAATATTGTTACAAGGTTTGGGTGCCCTGAGAGGATAGTGAGTGACAATGCTATTTGCTTCAAGTCTACCGAATATAAGAACTTTTGCAAAGGTTTCAAAATTCAGATTTCTAATTCCTCACCTTATCATCCACAAGGAAATGGTCAGGAAGAATCTACTAATAAGTGCTTAATTAAAATCTTGAAGAATATTTTGGAGAAGAATAAGAGGGCATGGAATTCAAAGGTGCCATTAGCTCTATGGGCTGATAGGGTAACTGTGAAGAAGGCAATTGGTTGTGCACCATTTGACCTGGTGTATGGAATTCATGCTAGAATGCCTCAAAATAATTTGTTGGAGATGTACAAGTTTGTGAAGTTGTATGATGATGACATTGATGATGAGATGCAGTTGAGAATGGAGGACCTCATTAGGTTGGATGAAATTAGAAGGGAATCAGTCACAAGGAATGCCAAATTGTAGTTGCACGTTAAGAACCTATATGATAAAAAGACTGTTGACAGAAAGTTGGAGCCTGGTGATTTGGTGTTAGTTTGGAATGCCAGATTAGAGGATAAGGGGAAACATTATAAATTTGATCCCATTTGGTTAGGGCCATATCTGATTCATGAGAAATATGGCCAGGATTCTTACATCATCAAGGATTTTAATGGTGATATTCAAGAGTTTCTAGTTCATGGACAATTCTTGAAGCAGTACTTTGTTTGAAGTACTCTAGTTTTCCATGAACAATAGTTAGGGTTGTACATATTGTAAATCTCTGTATATAAGTTGCTTTCTCCTGCCTTGTTTTCCCCTTGTCTATCAGTTTTTGGTCCTGTTGCTTGGTTTTGCCCTGCTTGTTCTTTGGTCTCTACAATTTTTGTCCTGTGGGATGGTCTACTTTTACCAGTAATTCTAAGTCCTTGCTATGCTTGCAGGAGGCATACATCCCTAGATAGAGCCACTGTTAGGCCATTTTCCTATCATTGCAAAAATTTTATGAAAATGGCCTCTTCCTTGCAAGTTTCATGATAAGTCTCTTGGCCCTATATTCTTCACTGTGTCACCTTGCTTCAGCCTAGGCTATGTCTACTAATGTGCAAAACCCAGTAAGTTATTCAAGTTTCAGGATCTGTGGGAAGCAAATTTTCAAAATCTGCCTAAGTGTCGGAAACCCATAGTGTTTTAAAAAATCCATGATGTTTTCGATCTTTCACCGATAACCTGCGTTGCTTTTGACCCTTTGCCTTCCAGCTTTGTGCACTTAACTGTTGACATGTCAGAAATTTTGTGTGTTTTCAATCCTCTTTCACCAAAAATATTGTGTGTTTTTGACCTCGCACTAGTTCCTTATTTGCTAGCTTTCCTAAGTGTGCAAGTGCGATGTCTAGTGGGCCTAAGTCTTCAAAGCTCTTCTCTGATTGGCTGTCGCATGGCCACATGTCAGACTTTTTTGACATGTGATCATGTGACCACCTGCCACCTGTCCGCGTGGTCCCAGCTCTTCATGGTTTTTAGCTGCCTGGCGGTTAGTCTTCTTCTGGCGACTTGGTGACTGGTAGTTTTCTCTTGTTCACTAGTTTCTAGTAGTTAAGTCCCTAGCATTCTGTGACTTTACGAGTGGTATCTTCTCTTCAGTCGCGCAATCTCCCGATTCTAGCGGTTAAGCAGCTAGCATCTAGTTACTCAGCAACTGTTAGTCACATGATCTCTGAAAGGTTGGCGATTATCTACTAACATCTCATGACTTGGAGAAAGGTTAATTTTTCCACAGTTGCATGGTCATTGAATGCTTGGCAATTTGTCTCTTCTCTTACTTCTTGTACTCTTAAAGTCCAGAGAGGATCGATGGTTGTCACAAGTTCACATGGTGAAGATCCATGAGTTTTATTTCTTACGCTTTCGTGACAACCATCCGATCCTCTGAGGCGATGAGGCTTCTTTGGCAGTGGTCCCAGAGGTGATGATGTGGTGGCTTGTGATTGGTCTTCGCATGGCCACATAGCCCATTTTTTGGCTATGCGATCATCCGACCGCTTGCCATGTGTCCATGGTGATGACTTGGCTTGTCAGAGGGGCCCGCATTGATAGAATTTTAATCAACAGTCAGTGCATAATCTCAAGGAATATTCTCAGCCTTTGAGATCATGCGCCATCCATCAATTTTTTCCATCTTGTCAAGTTATCTATTGTCCGTAGTGGGTCTGGTGTGACTTGTCTGCAAAGGTGGAGGTTTCTTATTGGCATCACAGTTGCAGAGTTAGGAGCATGGTCTGATGCTATTTGGCGGTCCCGATAAGTGTCTGGTGGTGCCAACAAAATTTCATGTGGTCGCACATTCATGGAGGGATAAGTGGATTCACTTGTTTATCTAGGGATTGTGCTAATGGTAGTCGGGAGGTCGCTAAGTATTTAGCAAAGGTGTGAAAATGTTTAGTGAATTGGCAAGGGTCCTTTGTCACCAATTTGCTAAGTCTGGTGGGGCCGCTTTAGAGGAAGGTCATAAAGCCCACGACGGGAGGTAGATCTAATGGATGCAACTTAAAGTTGATAGAGGTTTGAATGTGGGCTATTGTTCTCTGCTGGCACCATAGAAGTAGCCACTGGATTTCAAATTCAAATTTGTCGAGGGGTTTGCAGTGACAGGAAGTACTAAAATTTATGGATTTTATTGCAGAAGTGACCCTGTTCGGTGAGATATGACTAGTTTTCCATTTGTGGTGTGGTCCAGGGTGTTGTGGGATCATTTGCAGAGCTTGTACTGGGGTGTTTGTGTGCTCAAGGCATGTTGTATGGTGTCCTTTTGAGCTCGGTTTTGTCATCCTAGTACTTGCAGAGAAGATTTTCATGATGGCAGATGTGTTCTAGTTTCTTCTCTCCTGGATTAGATGTGTTTCCCACCCCTGAATTAATTGCATAATTGTTACTAGTAGGTTGGGTGGTTGAAACTCTAACCCTAGTTCATCAGTAGCTTGTTGCAAATTTCCAAGGTGACTAGGGGGTATAAGTTGCAGAATTTATGATTTTGTAAGGGTTCCAAAACATTGTTGCTTTTGGTCCCTGGTTTTTTATTGTAATACATTGATAGAGGCTTGATTTGGTGTCTTTTCTCTTGTCTTGGTGTCACTCTAATTATATGATGATTCTGGATTTATTAATGAAAACATCATTGAATCCCAATCTTGTATCTTGTGTATGTCTTCTTTCTTGTCTCTGAGCTCATATATGTTAGTTTCACAAAGTGTGCTAATGTATGGTAAATAAAGAGTATTTTGAATTCATCTCTGAGTTTCTAACAAATTTAGGATTAAAGTCTTTTGGGTGAATTCAGTGAGTTTATAGCCAGGTATAGAATTTGATGTCCTTATGCTTGAGGGAAAGAGGTAATAGGCAAACCACTTGAGGGAAAGAGGTAATAGGCAAACCACTTACTCTGGTTTCCATTGTGTTTGATTTGAGATTTTTAGTTGAGGTATATAGTTAGGTGACTCATAGCCTTGCGATAAGGCACTGGTCCCTTCTCTTGAAGTCATGGTTAAGAACCACACAAACACAAACATTACTTGATAAATATTTAACAATCTTATATGAGATATAATGGAATATTGTTTCCTTTAGAGAAGTGAGTCAAGGGTACACCTACCTGAGCATTGAAGCTCAAAGAGTAGAAGGATCCTTTGATCCTTGTCAGTTTGCCCTCTTCCTTGTGGACTTTGGATTGGTGACAGAGTCAAGAGTTTTATTCACATTATCCATCAAAGTGTAAATCTGCAAGTTGAAGATCAAAGGGAATAATCCACAACCAACACTTTTGATGGTTATACTGTGAACATAGTTGAACCAGTCACTACTTCCCTTTCACTCTGCCATCCCAATCTGATAAAATGGAACTTCCCTTCCGCATCCAATGAAGTCCTAACATTCCAAAATAATTATGATCTAGCCTATTACCTCCATGCTACTGAGCTTATGATGTCCTCCACCATTGAAAGTAGTGTCAGCATGACAGAGGTGGATATCAAGTATCTCAATCGAAAAATTAAAAGAAGAAAAAATAGATGCTCTGATGGTGAAAACCACTTTGTGGTAGTATCAGAGCCAAAAATAGTAAAAATAAAAGACATATTCGAGGGTGAAAACCTCTCTGAGGTGCCCAAGGATGAGATACTTGATATGCTTCTGAGTCACTTTCAAGAGAAGTCATCAGTATTGATTGAGCTGACACAACCAGTAAATTTGGGTACAGAGGCTGCTCCACAGATTATTCATTTAGCACAATGATTGTCTGCCAAAGAAAAAGAAGAATTCACTAACTTCTTTCAGAGAAAGAAAATAAACTTTGCATGGACCTACTCTAACATGCCTAGATTAGACCCCAATATAATCATGCACCATGTATCAAACCTGTTAAATAGAAGTTGCAAAAGATACATCCACACGTAGCACTTTTGGTCAAAGCAAAGCTAGAAAAGCTTCTTAAGGTTGGTTTCATAAGAGCTATTGATTATGTAGAATGGATTTCAAATATTGTACCAGTCACTAAACATGATAAATCCATTTGTGTGTGTACAGACTTCAGGGATCTAAATAAGGCATGTCCAAAAGATGACTTCCCACTTCCTAATATTGATATGATAGTTGACATGACAATAGGATATGAGATGTATTCCTTGATGGATGGATTTTTTGGCTATAATCAAATAAAAATTATGCCAAAAGATCAAGAAAAGACCACTTTCACATGTGTCTGGGGCACCTTTTGCTAGAATGTCATGCCTTTTGGGCTTAAGAATGCTAGAGCAACATATCAGAGAGCTGTCACTACCATTTTCCATGATATGATGCATAAAATGATGGAGGATTATGTGGATGATACTTTAGCCAAGAGCATGTAGTGAAGAACTCATCTCATAGATTTGGGTCCCATACTTGACCACATGGAACAATTTAGTCTCAGACTTAATCCCAAAAAATGTGCATTCGGTGTTACTTCTACGAAACTCTTGGGTTATATCATTTTAGCTAAAGGCATAGAAGTTGATCCTGAAAAGGTGCAAGCTATTATGGACATGCCTCTACCCAAGAATATCAGTCAAATAAGAGGATTATAGGGAAGGATACAATCTATCTGGTGCTTCATTTCATAGTTGGCCAACAAGTCACAACTGTTCACTAAAACCTTGCATAAGGGTGTGCCCTATGAATGGAATGAAGAATGTGATAGGGGACTCACTCAGATTAAATAGTATCTTGCTAATCCACCTATATTGATGCCTCCTATTCATGAGAATCCACTTATACTATACATCTTTGCCACAAACACATCTTTGGGTACTCTTTGAGCTCAAGAAGATCAAAACAACAAAGAGAGAGCCATATATTATATCAGCAAAACATTGGTTTCTTATGAAATGAACTATTCTATCATTGAGAAGGCTTGTTTAGCAGTGGTATTTACTTCTCAAAAGTTGTGGCATTATAAGATAGATCATACTACAAGGCTTATTGCAAAAATTGATCCACTAAAGTATTTATTGAGCAAGGATACCCTCACAGGTAGGTTAGCAAAATGGGTGATGAAACCTAGTGAATTTGACATTGAATATGTGGAAAGAAAAGCTATTAAAGGATAAGCAATTGTTGATCAGTTGGTAGAAGCTTCTTTGAAAGATCACCAGCCTTTGAGTATTGAATTCCCAGATGAATCCATCATGCTTCTCACACATCAATCTTGCAGCATATTCTTTGATAGATCATTCACTCAGCAAGGATTAGGTGCGGGCATTCTGTTTATAACACCTCAAAGATACTCATTACCAAAAGCTTATAAAATTTTATTTCCCTACACAAATAACATATATGAATATGAAGCTCTCATCAATGGTACAAAGATAGCCCTTGAATGGCATGTGGATGAGCTCAAGGTCTTTGGAGACTCTCAGTTAATCATCAACCAAGTCAATGATGTCTACCAAACAAAAGATGACAAGCTAGTACCCTACAAAAAATGGTGGATGATCTCAAATAGTATTTTGCAGACATTTCTTTCCAGAAAATTCCAAGGGCAAACAATAAAGCAGCTAATGCTATGGCCACTCTTGCTTCAATGTTACAAATACTAGAAAATGACTTCAGACATGAATTCTAAGTGGAGTCATTATACTACCTTGCCTATGATATTCCTAAATCTAGGATGATCTGTTCATTCATTGGACATGATTCATCCCACTACCACCATATCTTATCCCACCTTTGTGACCAAATCATTCCAGACACCTATACCCAGAATTAAAAATGTCACCTAATTCGTATTGCTTCATGGTATGTCCTCATAGAAAATGACTTGTATAGATAGGGTCTAGACGGTACCATCCTTAGGTGTCTAGAACCTGATGAGTCCAAACATGTGCTAGCTGAGGTACATGAAGGTATCTATGGGTCTCATTCAAGTGGTCTAACATTAGCCCAAAAACTTATTAGAGCTGGTTATTACTGGCCAGACATGGAAAAAGAAGTTGTTCAATATCCAAAGACTTGCAAACAATGCCAATTTCATGGGAATCTGATTCATGCTCCTGCTAAAGAGCTAAGTCCTCTCATCATTTTTTGGCCATTTCAGCAATGGACCTTTGACTGGGTCGGTCAGATACATCCTTCTTCTTCAAAAGGACATAAGTTTATCATCACAGCTATTGATTATTTTACCAAGTGGGTTGAGGTAGTCCCTCTAGCTGTAGCTAATGGAAAGTCTATGGCTATGTTTATACTGGACTATATCATTTGTTGATATGGTGTACCCTCATCCATTATCACTAACAATGGGGGACAATTCAAAAATAAGGACCTAACAAACTTATGCACCAAATTCAAAATCATTCAGCATTGGTCATCTATCTATTATCCTCAGGGTAATGGACAAGCAGAAGCTTCTAATAAGACAATTCTCAAAATCTTGCACTGAATAGTTCATAAATCTAATAGATATTGGCATCTCTAGATTAATCTAGCTTTGTGGGCCTACAGAACAAGTATTCAAACACCAATAAGGGAAACACCCTTTGCCTTGGTTTATGGAGCAGATGCATTATTGCCTATTGAGGTCGAGATTCTGACATTGCGAATCTCTCTGAGGGGCCTCATCACTGATGAAGAAAATAGAATATCTCAGCTTCAAGAGCTTTTGTTACTGGATGAATGTTGGAAGGTGGCATTTGATCATCTAAGATCATACCAAAAGAGGATGTCTAAAGCCTACAATAAGAAAGTCAGACAAAGAGAATTCAAAGTGGGTGATCTCGTTCTAAGAGAGAACCCCAAGAATTAGTAGCAGCGAGTCCAGAAAGGAAAATTTGAACCAAACTGGCTTGGTCCATATGTCATTACTAGAGCATTTGGGTCTGGTGCTTATCAACTCTCCACCACTAAAGGAGAATAGCTCAAAGAGCCTATCAATTCTCTTCACTTGAAGAAATTCTACAACTGAGGCACTGCTCGCATGCTCATGTACATACTTATTGTAACTGAAAAAATCCTAAAAATTGCAAAATGTCTTTAAAAAATGATCATCTTAGTGAAAACCTGGTAAACAAGCACCTTGATAATAATTTAAAAAAATAGAAAATTTGAAAAAATACAGAAAAAATGAGATATTCAAACATACAAAAAAATTAAAAAAGAGAAAAGTACAAAAAAATTGAAAAAGAAGAAAAATTTTCCATTAATGAAAACTTGGTAAACAAGCGTCATGGTAGAAAAAAATAGAATCTCTGCCAAGATGGAGAAAACCTTGCAAAAAGGTGCCTCTTATTTCTTGAAGCTACATCTCATCTCAGTATCACTTGGCTCTTAATTTCCTACTTCAGTTTGCTTTCTTGCTTCCCTGCTTTCATTTGTTTCCTGCTTTAGTTTGCTAGCTCATGCACTTGCCTTCAGTTGTCTTCAAGATTTTCCTCGACTCTTCATGGATTGGAACTGGTTCACACTTGGGGGAACCTTCCTGGTCTAGGGGGCACTGTCCTATCACTTTGAGAAGTTTTGTTCATGCATCAGTCACAGCAGTTCCCACTACGTCTGCCTGTTGATACCTAGCTACTTTTGAGATTTCTCTCCTTGAGGATCTCTCATGTATTGGTCGCTAGTGGTTCTCACTGTGCCTGCCTACTGATACCTAGCTCTCACTCAAACCCCTCTCTTTCAGGATCTCTTCATTACATCAGTCACTAGTGGTTCTCACTGCGTCTGCCTACTGATGTTTCCCTCGTGCTTTATTCTCTCTTTCAAAAATCTTCCTTCTATCAGTCACCAGTGGTTCTCATTGCATCTACTTGCTGATACTTGATTCACACTCTGATATCTTCTTGAGACTTCATCTCTTGTGATAGTCACCAGTGGTTCTCACTGCGTCTACCAATTGTTGCTATCCCATCGAGACTTCGAACATTGTACACTTTTGATTCAACTTCAATCCGCTTGAACTCAAATGTAAATTGAAACTAAAACTATTTGTGTTCCTTTGAAGCATGCTAAGCTTTTCCTTTTCTTTTTTGTTTGTTTTCTTTATCATTTCCCCTCGAATGAATCTAAGACGTCTTTCTTGACTAAGAAATGTGAAGACTAGGGGCATGATCTTTTTTTGTTCTTTCTTCTTGCTGGTTTAGTTCCAATGATCCAAGGAATCTATCTAAGAGGGGTGTCCATCTATAAGAGCCTTCATCTCATATTGGATGGCCATGCATTCCTTGACTCCTTTTTATGGACGGTTTGGTGAGGTTGGTTCTTCTTCTTGTCTGTTTTGAGTGACTTCTTTCTACTAGAAGTAAAATCACTAACGCTCATCCTGCTAAGTGAATGTAAGGGTCACTACGAGCATTCTTTGGCTAAGGAAGGGACTCTTGTGTGTCTGGTGTGTTTGTTCACAAGAAACATTCACATCATTCTAGAAATTGTGCTTTGATGCTTATGTTAACTTGCTAAATCAAAAGGAATAGGTGTTTAGGTCATTATGGCTTCTTTTGCCTTAATGCTTACACCTCATTCTGACAAATCTAAGACTTATGTCATATTCATATTCTCATGATTGCAATTTTAGTGAGGATTGTATGGCATCTTGTGATCATCCCATGCCTAAACGAACTCTATAATGATAAAATAGTGAGTCAAACAACCAAGTCCTAGGAATTGCATCTGCTAATTCTAGGCTTGCATTTAGCTTAGGCATGCATCTTTCATGTTAAGATTTCATTTGAGAGGATATCTCGGTGCTCTCTTGGTTCCTTTATATTCATCGATGTTTCTCCTCTTTCATCTTGGATTCATCTTGGTAGCACAAGTGTCAGGTCCTCGCTCTCGATCTTTGAAACATATTGTTTTTTATTAGTACCTGTCATATATTGTGACAATCCTGCATGAGATGATTAGTACCATATACATTACATATCCATTATATTTTCATTTCATTTGCATTTGCATTCATAAATTCATTTGCATCTACATATACATGTGCATCCATTATAAGCATAACTCAAATCATACATTACACATATGCATACATTATATCCATCTATCACTGCATTTCACATTGCATTATCATAAAAATAAAACATGTGCATATTCCTATTCATAAAAGGAAACATGTGCATTTCATTTCTAATCCATACATCTAATCATATACAAAACATCTCACAAAAAATCAATATCAAAGTGATATATCAACAAGTATAATGATATCAAAAAAACTAGTAATCTCGTGTGTGTGTGTGTATATATATATATATATATATATATATATATATATATATATATATATATATATATATATATATATATATATATATATATATATATATATATATATATATATATATATATATATATATATATATATATATATATATATATATATATATATATATATATATATATATATATATATTTATATATATATATATATATATATATATATATTTATATCCAATGTCATGTACAAAAGAGAAGGGTGCTACTTGATCATAGTATCAAAAATGGGCTACAATATATGGATATCAAAATGTGCTAACTTTTCCCATTGCCACCTAGAGGAGGTGGTGGTAGTGGTCTCTGTGGAAGGGGCATCGGTCACTGTGGTGGTGGCATCGGTCACTATGGAGGTGCTTGTTATGGAGGTGCCTATGGAGGTGCTGGTGGTGGTGCATGTGGAGCTCCAACGTACTCATAAAATGGCAGCACCTACTCTACTAGATCTGAAACAACTTTGTAGTAAGCTTCATAATAATAATCTAACTGAGCAGCCTCATATCTCATCTCAATCCTCAACCATGATAGCTCCTCTTGTAGCTACCTGATCTTAGCATCTCTATCAGCTACACGGGTCTCCTCTCTAATGACTTGGGTATGGTATTCATCTTGCTCCTATTGGACCTGCATCACTCTCTCACGGCTCTTCCTAAGAGCCTCTTGTAGCTGCGGTACCTGTGCGCCTATCGGAATATCTGGCATATTAGTGTCATCATCTGGAGGAGCCTGCTGTAATGAATCTCTTGTCCATTGCTTGGTGGACCTTTGCTAGGCCCCACTACTCCTGGCTCCTACATCTAAGCCCATGGTCTTGGTGGGGATGCCAATCTATCTAGATCTAGGCCTCAGCAGTCTCTGCTACTGTCCTTGGGGCCCCTGCTGTGCAACCTACTATTGTGCAGGATGCTAAACTGGTACTTGCTAAACCGATACTTTCTACTATTGTGCTCCTATACCAATAGGGTCAGTGAATCTAGGATGTGGTCATACTATCAAATGGTCTCTATATGCAGGTGTCACCCCTGCATTGGTGACGTCCACCATGTAATCCCATCATGCAGCCAGTATATGTGCCTCTATCGCACATCTCCCTGGATCAAGTCTCACATGCCACCCCTTCTTCTCCTCATTGATGAAGCAGGCATAGGAGTAGTACTCATGTGAAATATCCTACTACCTACCAAACTAATGGAGGACATGTGTAACAAGGAATCATTCAACGATAGTAACACTATGTCCAATCAGTGGACATGAAACAAACATATGAGAAAGCTCTTGATGAGAATCATCCCAGTGCTTAGTGGCAACCCAAGGTCTCTAGAGAACAACTGCCATGTCATCTAGCTGTCCTCTCCACTGGTCTATCTTACCCAACAAAGGCTGAGTAATCAGACCTATGTACCTATATATGTAAGGCTCCAGCACCTATCATGTATCATGGAATATAGGCCTGCAAACAAGGAGATGCTCCCGAGCCCAGATCTGCAAGACAAAGACACTTGCTACCATCATCCTCGCACTATAATACACAATCTCATGCAGCTTGTGGTACATCTGTGTGAGCATACACTCACCCCATCTAAATCTAACTAGTTGTCTAGCCAATATCTTTTGCAACATCATCCCCCAGCTACAGTCGAAACCATGTTGACCTCAATCTGGAACAAGGTAGGAACTCAGGAACATAGCAAGAACAATAGCTAATGGGTGAGCACCACTGTATCTATGAATAAGATCCTCCCAAGAGATGGCCCGAACCATCACTAGATCATCTCAGAAGATAGTCCTCAATTCTACTATACTCTACCTCGGTTGTGTAGCATACTCTACTCGAGTACCATGGATGGGTATCCACAAGATCTTGTATATATCCTCGGGAGTCACAGTCATCTCCCCCATCAGAAAATGGAAGGTGTTCATCTCCGAATAGAAATTCTCTACAAGTGCACCAAGAAGACTGTGATTTACCCTAATGTTGGGTAGATCACGCAACTATCCTAGACCGAGTCCCTCAATGTGACCACTCTCTACATCCATCTATCTCTGAACTAATGTAGTGATCACTGGATGGTGTGACCTGAAGGAAACGTTGGAGAAGTCAACCTACAAAGAAAGCGATGACATTGGATCAGTATCTCAATATGATGGTTTTCAAAACAACAACAACAAATGCAGCAAGGCATCTACCCTAGACATGACTCTATGATGCTTTACTTGGCTGATTTTATGCAAATTCAATAAATTTTGGTAAAGACATTTCAATACTGCAACAACTTTTCATGCGAGGAAACTATTTCCTCACGTGAGACAGGACTTGTTCTTGCGCGAGAAGGAGAAATTTTGGCCGAGACCAACTTTCAGCTCACGCGAGCTTCCCGACAGACACCATGCGAAGGTACCCTAACTGATGCAAGGAAATCACTTCCTCACACAAAAGGAGATCTAGGCTAGCATGAGGATAGTTTCCTCATGGGAGATTGGAAGAACATGTCCTAAACTTGCTAAATCTATCCTAAACTAACCTAGAAAATAGTACAAATCAAAATACAAGGATGTTTATCAACTACTTACAGGTGCGTCATACTCCAGTGGCCGAGCATGTCATCGAGAGTGCTCAAATCGATGCATATGTAGTTGAAGACTCTCCATTTCTCTCTCAGAGCTGAAAATCAGCAAGAAGATGAAGTGAATAATGAATTGAAAATAACCCCTTCGGACCTTATATAGCTTTTGACCTAATTTTCAAAAGTGTTCTATTTTCCATGAAAATTGCACCCTAGGCTAAATCGACTGCTCTGAATCCATTTTCAAGATCAAAATCAAAATCAAACATCTCTCGATAGCTTGAAAGTGTGTTTTAAATTCTAAGGATCCTTTGGGATCTGAAACTTGTGCAGTCAGCCTTCTATCATCATCTTCCTGCCAGATCCTTATCTTTTCATCATTTTTTTGGGATCTTCAATGTTTTCATCAAAGTCAACTCTAGTCAAATTTGGTCAACCATGGTTAAACTTGGTCAGTAGGACCTTCCAGTCACTCTATTTGCTTCTGCAACTTCTTGAATCTAGTCTGAATAATTTTGCTCTGCAACCTCTTGTTGTCAATCATCCTTCTAATATGTCATCTTTCAATTTCACTCCCAAGGGGGTAGTGTTAGGCCATTTTTTTAGTCATTGCAAAATCATAGGAAAATGGCCTTTTTCCTTGCAGTCTTTGTTTTGTGGTCTCTACCCGGCTTGCAGTCTCAGTTTTAACTTGCAAGGATGATCCGCGTGTGTTTCATGTTATACGCTCCTGGCCCCGTGCTCTTTAGTGTGTCACCCTGCTCCAGTCCAAATTGCATCTCCTAAATTGCAAAGCCCAGAAGGATTTTCAAATTCTAAGGTCTGCAAGAAGCATTTTAAAATCTGCCACAGTGTCGAAAACCCATAGTGTTTTCAAAAATCCACGATGTTTTTGACCTTTTTGGCCTGCATAAAAACCCTCGATGTGTTTGACTTCCTTGTTTACCTTTGTGTCATGTTGAAAATTCTGTGTATTTTTTATTTTTCACTAAAAACCCTATGTTTTTTTTACCTTGTGTATCTTCTTTTCTACCAGCTCTCCTTGTTCATTTCTTTTTTGACATGCGTTCATGCGACCACCTGCCACCTGTCGCGTGGTCCCATCTTTTCATTGTTTGGCTGTTTGGTGGTTATGCCTTCTTCTAGTGACCTGGTGACTGTGTGGTCATGTGATCTCTTCTATTCTAGCAGTTAGCGGCTAGCATCTCACGACTTGGCGAGTAGTTTGTCGCATAGTCGCTGAATGCCTGGTGATTAGTGGGCTTGATTCTTCAAGTGACAAAAGAGGGAGATCGACGGTCGGCATGTGATCATGAGGAATATTCTTTCCCCTTGTGATCATGCACCTGTCATTGACTTTGTTTGCAGAGCGTGGTGGGTCCACACTCTTCTAGGAAGGTTAAAGCATGCACAGATCTAGTGGTTGCCATTATACCGCTGAGCGGAGGTGCTCACTTTTTAACATCGCGGTATAGCGACAGCCGTCGATTTTGGTTTATGAGGAGACTTCTCGGTGGACCCATTTATAGTGGTAGTCATGTGGTAGCTTGTGATTGGCTGTCACGTGGTCGCATAGCCCAATTTTTGGCTATGTAATCATGCAACCGCTTGCCATGTGTCCTTGAGGCTCATTGACAGTTGCGGTGGTAGTTTTGATGATCTGAGTTGGCAAGTTTTCATTTGTTCGTGGTGCTGAGGTGGATTTATTCTAAGGTGGGCCTACGTTGATGCTAGATCTAACAGTCAGCGTATGATCTCAAGGAATATTCCCAGCCCTTGTGATTATGCACCATCTGTTGATCTGGCATCTTCTCTGTGTGATGCAAGTGGGACCATCTGCCATGTGGTGCTTGGTTGCTATGTTCTTACTGGACCACACGTGTCCTTGGGGCCCGAAGAGAGGTGGAAGGTGGGTCCTATGCCAGTGACTGGGCATGGATCAGCAAATGGTTTAGTGATGTGTGGCTTCGAGTGGGCCCGGTTGGAGTCTAGTGTTTGGCAGTCTGGATAAAAAGGTGGTGGTGCCGATAAGATGTAGTCTTGTTGTGCATTCGCAAGAAGATTTGGCAATTTGCTAATTTGTCTGGTGACTTGGTGAAAAAGGTTCCCTATGGTGGATAAGATTGGTGGCTGTGTGGTTGCACCACTAAAGTTGAAGGTTAAGATCTTGAACCCGCGAAGGGAGATTGATCGGACGGTGCGGATATGAAGTTGATAAAGGTTTGAACGTGGACTGTCAGTTAACTGCTAGCGCCAAGGATTTAGCCATTGGGATTTGAATTCAAATTTGTGGAGGGGTTTGCAGCGACAAGAAGTACTAAAATTTATGGAATTCATTGTAGAAATGACCCTGTTCGGTGACATATGATTGGTTTGTTGTTTGCGGTGTGGTCCAAGGTGCTATTGGATTGTTTGCAGAGCTTGTACCATGGTGGTTGTGTGCTCAAGGCATGTTGCAGGGTGTCCTTTTGAGCCCAATTTTGTGATCCCCTATATCTACAGAGAAGATTTTCATCATTGTGGATCAGTTCTCATTTCTTCTTTCCTATTTTTGATGTGTTTCCCGCCCCTGTAATAACTTAATGATTGTTTCCAGCAGGATGGGTGGTTGAAATCCTAACCCTAGCTGTCTGAAGCTTGTTGCATCCAATCTTGAGGATCCTAAGGTAGCTAGGGGGTATAAGTGGCAGAATCTTTGATTTTGCAAGGGTTCCAAAATCTTGTTGCTTTTGGTCATTGGTTTTTAACTGTAATATACTGATAGAAGTCTAGTTTTGTGACTTTTTCTTATCTTGGTATCATTCTGATTGTATGTTGATCCTAATTGTGTCAATGAGAACATTTTGAATCCCAATCTTGCATCTTGTGTATGTCTTCTTGCTTGTCTCTGAGCTCATATATGTTAATGTCACAAAGTGTGTTAATGTATGGTAAACAAAGAGTATTTTGAATTCATCTTTGAGTTTCTAACAAAGTTAGGATTAAAGCCTTTTAGGTGAATTCAGTGAGTTTGCAGCCAGGTATAGAATTTGATGTCCATGTGCTTGAGGGAAAGGGGTAATAGGCAAAGCACTTACTCTGGTTTCTATTGTGTTTGATTTGAGATATTCAGTTGAGATATACAGTTAGGTAACTCTAAGCCTGGAGATAAGGCACTGGTCCTTCCTCTTGAGGTATGCATGGTTAACAACCACAAACACAAAAATTATTTGATAAATCTTTAACAATCTTATATGAGATATAGTGGAATATTGCTTTAGACTCCTTTAGAGAAGTGAGTCAAGGGTACACCTGCCTAAGCATTGAAGCTTAAAGAGTAGAAGGATCCTTTGATCCTTGTCAGTTGGCCCTCTTCCTTGTTGACTTCGGATTGGTGATAGAGTCAAGAGTTTTATTCAAATTATCCATCAAAGTGTAAATCTGCAAGTTGAAGATCAAAGGGAATAATCCACAATGAACAAAATGGCAACTCTGCTGGGGACAACTATGAAGATATGCATTTGTTAAGAGTCAATGATTCTAGTGGGGAGAATCTAAAGAGAAAGGTATAAGTGTGTTCTTGTTTTCTTGTTGTTTCAAGGTTTTCCCATCTAGGTGGGTGGCAACTTAGAGCTTTGAACCAGTGCAACAATATTGAAGAAGCATAAAAAAAAGAAGAAATACTAGGTCATATGTTAGAAAGAATCCTAAGGTTACTCTAGAGCAATTACCTAGATAGGGAAACAAGAGCTAGATTAGAAGAAATGGTGAGTCTACCAATGCTCCCATGAGAGAACAGAGAAATGCAAGAGCCAGAAGACCACATGTATCCTCAAGTGAGGATCATTCACAAAATAGAGTTTCTAGATCAGAAGGTGGTCACTCTGAAGAGAGATTTTATGATACCCCTGAGGCTGCATTTCATGACAAGGGTCAATTGCCTATAGGTCAGAATGAAGAAAATAGAGATGTGGGTTTAGAAGTTGATTTGGATCTTGAAGAAGATCAATTCAGAAGAGAACCCATGAGACATAGGTAGGTTCATTTCCCATATCAAAATCTTCCTGATATGGATGTGTCATCTGGTTCTAATGACATTATGGTAGATCGTGATGATTTGGATGCACTAAGGTTGTAGTTGGTAGAGCAGGATGCCATACATAAAATATTACAGGAGGAGAGAGAGGCTGAAAAGGTAAATGCTTTGATAGAGAGGCAGTCTCTTCTCAGAAAAATAAATGAAATAAAGGAGAGAAACAAGATTCTTGCTTCTGCTCCTAAAATGTTGCAGCATGATGTGTTTGGTGATCTTGATGCCTTGAGGAGTGAGAAAGAATGCTTACTATAGGATCATGAATTTGAAAATGAGGGCCCTATGGTTAGAAAAGTGCAAAGCTATGTCCCTTTGCCTAAAGATAAGGATGGACATAGGATCACTAGACCTGCTGTTATTATTAATGAGAAATGAAAGTAGAAGATGGTGGGTGACCAAGAAAGAAAACTAGTGACAATACCAAGGATCCCACCACCTGATTCAAATAAGGACACTGAAATGGAGAGAAGGAGAAAAGAAGGTGAGGACCTTGCAAGAGAACTAGAGAGAGCTAAGGTTGACACTGCCATTGCAGAGAAGAAAAGGAAGATCCAATTTTTGTGGGCTTCTTCAGCTAATGCTCTTGGCCTATCTGCTACTGAACTAGGTATGCCATCTATGACCACTCCTATTCCACTTAGTAATGCTACTAGTTCTATTCATTTCTTCATCTGCTAGGATAAGTGAAGATCCTAGGCAGCAGTCAAATGCACAGATAAATGTAGATGCTAATGTTGATCCTAGGGTTAACACTAGTTCGAGCTTTCAAAGAAGACCTATGCAAGTAGAAGGCTATAGGAAAATAAATTTTGATGGAATTCCTAGCTATCCAAATGCTTTTCCAAATGATATTAGAGATAAGGTACCTAATTTTGCTGGTAATAATGCTATTAGTTGTGAAGAGCATATTAGGTTATTTGTTGATATGCTTAATGATTATGAGGTAGAGCATGAGGATGTTGTCATGAAACTATTTGTTCAATCTCTAATGGATGATGCTAGAGATTGGTTTAAGAGGCTTCTTGATAAGTGTATTGATACTTGGGACTCTTTTGAGAAATGTTTCAAAGAGAAGTATGGTGATAGGCCTAATGCTAGCTTCATGTTGAATGAATTCAATACCATAAGGAAGAATTAGAATGAGTCTACAACTGAATTCAACATGAGATTTCAGAAAGGTATGCACAAGTTGTTCCAAGTCATGCGATTGGATGACAATGTCTGTCTGACTATAGAGTTCAATGCATTTGATGGGAAGATGGGATATTTATTGAGGGATAAAGAACCAATAACTCTTAGGGATGCTTTTAGGATTTCTGTTAATATTGAGAACAACATGAAAATATTAGGAAAGTTGGGTGGAAAGAGAGATGATCCAAAGTTGTTTGGGGACAGGAAATACAAAAAAGAAAATGACAAGAATGTTGGATCTAGGAGGCAAGAAGAAGATAAGTTAGATAATGTGCTTAATGCATTAAAGTATTTGAAGGCACCTGCAAATAGGAACATCAGTGCTCTTACCAATGAAAGGCCTCGGTTCAACAATAATTTCAGTAAGCAGAATAGACTACAGAATTACCCCTACAACACCCAATGGAAGGATGACAAGCCTGTTGTCCCTGCTATAAGAGGAAATAATGACAGAGGTGTCCCTAACCCTCTACATAAAGCTTCAATAAATGTCATGGAGAATGTACCTTAGTGTGTTGCATGCCAGTCCCCTCATTCTGCAGAGCATTGTGTGGTTGCACAATCTATGGCTGCAAATCAAGATTGTAGCAATGAGGAGATAGAACAACAAGAAGAACAAGATGATGTTGGTTGCAACATGGCTTCTTCATGTCTAGGATATGAAGATGATTCTGATTTTGATGAAGAGGCAGATGTGAATGTGAAGAGACATAATCAGACCCTTTTTCATCAAGAGGTTTTTTTTTATGGTGAGTGCATTGATCAGAAAACATGTAACATGAACTCTTGTCCCAAGCCAATAAATTTGAGAAGACCTTCCAAAGAGGAGATGGAGAAGATTACTACAGAAATGATTGCCCAAGTGCAAACTAGAAGCATGGTGCCAAGGAAAACAAATGAGAAAGCTACAGGAATATTTATAAAGAGTACCAACTCTGGAGAACCTAATGAGAACAAATCAAAGGTTGATCACATGGTGAAATTAAAGAATGTAAAAGGTAAGCATTGTGAGCCTAAGGGAGTTGGAATTGAAAGGGTCTCTAGTGAGATTGAGAAGCCAGTTAACACAATGGCTAAGGTTGAAAAAATGAAGGTGGTCAATACACCTAATATGTCAGACAAGCAAAAAGATGTTAAGGCAGTGCAGATTGAGATTCCTGCTTCTACTCCTATTGACATAAATTACAGTTAAAGTTCCATTGTCAGAATTGTTGAGGATCCCTGAACATAAAGATAAAGCTATTGCATGGGTTGGTAATATTCACAAAAATGATACTTCATGCAATGGATCTCAGGATAAAGCTTTGAATGATGTTGCTGCTCAGGGAATTGTGTCCCAACTTCCTTCGATATATTTGGATAGTTCTGTCAATGCCAACCTTGAAAATATTGACCCATTCTTCTTAAGTGTTCTTGTGAATGGGATGAAGTTAATAAATTTTATGATTGATAGTGGTGCCACTAATACTATCATGCCTTTCAAAATCATGGAGAGATTGGGCCTTAAAGTTGATACAGTGCAAGGTAGATGTTGTGCAATGGATCAGAGGGAGGTACCAGTCATTGGGACTATCAATACAATGCCATATAGGTTGGTAGCATATCCAGACAAAGAGCTAACAATGAGTGTTTTGGTGGTGGATATCCCTCCTCATTATGGGATGTTGCTATCTAGAAGATGGAGTGCTACCATGGGTTGAAGTTTATAGTGTGATTTGTCCTATGCAACTTTCAAGATTGATGATCATTTTGTCAAGATTGAACAAGAGCCAAGAGTATGCCACATGATTGAGAGAAACATAGATAATAAAACTACATGTTTTTTGGATACTGATGTAAATTCTTTTAGGGAAGAGATCCCTATATTTGAAAATGAGCTTGTCCTTTCACCTCTTTCTACTGAGGTAGGTGCTGACTCTGTGAAGGGTGATTTGTGGGTCATGTACTTTGATGGTGCAAACTACAAAGATGGTGCAAGAGTAGGTATTTTACTTATTTCTCTTGATGGAAACACCTACAAGTTCTCTTTCACATTGAATTTCTTTTGTACCAACAATATAGTAGAATATGAGGCCTTGTTGTTAGGACTGAGGTTGGCACAAAAGCATGGTATAAAATGCATAAGTGTTATTGGTGATTCTGAGTTGGTGGTGTCCCAAGTCAAGTCAGTGTATGCTTCCAAGAATAGAAGGTTGAAACAATATAGGAATGCAGTGTGGAATTTGATTCAACATTTTGATGCCTTCAATATTGAGTGGAAGGATAGGAGTAACAACAAGATGGCTGACTTGTTGGCCAATATTGCAATCAATCCTAATGATGTTACATTCTATGGTATTTCTAAAGTTGAATTTTAGGCTAGGCCTAGTATACCAGACAATATTGAGAATTTGCAAGTTTTTGAGGATGATAATGATATTTTGAAGTTTATGGATTGCAAGGATCAGTATCATGGTTAGGAACTTGATTGTTCAGCCTTGGTTGAGTCAATAGAAGGAAGGGAGGTTGTCTTAGGCAATGAGGACATTCAGCTTAGAACTAACAAGGTGCCCAAGGGGCTTGTTTTTTTGGAGACTATCTTTGACAACCAAGATAGATTTCAAAAGAATATCAAAGGAGAAGATCATGCTGATCTTGAGGAGATAAATCTTGGATCACATGAGGCACCGAAGAAAGTATACATTGGTAGAGATATATCTCAAAAGGTGAGGAGACCTTTGATTGAATTGTTGAGAAAATTCAGGCATGTTTTTGCATGGTCATATGATGAACTAAAGGTTTATAAAGAGGATTTATTTCAGCATGTTATCCCATTGAAAGAAGATGCTAAACCTTTATGGCAAAAGAAAAGGCCTATTAATCCTACTTTGGCACCCAAGATGCAAGAAGAATTAATGAAGTTGAGAGATGCTGGCATTATCAAGCCTATAAGGCATTATTCTTGGGTGTCAAATCTTGTTCCTGTAAGAAAAAAGAATGGTGACATCAGGCTTTGTGTGGACTTTAGAAATTTGAACATCGGCTCATTGAAAGATAATTATTGTTTTCCCAATATGGAGGCTATGTTGCAGAGAGTAACCAGGTCAGAATTGATGTCAATGATGGATGGTTTCTCTAACTACAATCAGGTCATTGTCAAGGAATCATAGTAATTCAAGACAGCCTTTACAACACCTTGGGGAACATATGTTTATGTGAGAATGCCTTTTGGTCTCACAAATGCTGGTGCTCCTTTTCAGAGGGCAATGAATGTTGCCTTTTTAGATTTCATTAATGATTTCCTTGTTGTGTATCAAGATGATTTAACTACCTATTCCAAGAAGGAAGAGGACCATTGTGCTCATTTAGAGAAAATATTTATGAGGGCCTTAGAATTTGGCATTTCATTAAACCCAAGGAAGTGTGCTTTTGGTGTCACAGAAGGTAAGTTGCTTGGCCACTTAGTTGGGAAGCAAGGAGTGAGAATTGACCCAAAGAGGCTAGCAGTAATTGATAAAATTCATAGGCCAAAGAATGTTAAAGGGATTTAGTCCTTCTTTAGTCAGGTCAATTTTCTAAGAAGGTTTGTGACAAACTTTGGAGAGGTTACTAGACCTATTTCCAAGATGTTGAAGAAGGGATCTGTAATCAATTGGTAGGGTGAGCCCGATGAGGCTTTCAAGAATATCAAGTAGGCTATCAAAGATGCACCGGTGCTAAAGGCAACTTATTATAATATCCCAATGCATGTCTTTTCTTTTGCATCCTTTGACACTATTGCTATAGTTTTGTTACAAAAGAATAAGGATGGTTTTGAACAGCCTATTGCATTTTTCAGTAAATCTTTGCAGGCTACAGAATTAAAGTATGGCATAAATGAGAAGAAATCTTATTCACTTGTGAAGGCAATCAAGGCTTTTAGGTGTTACTTGATGGGAGCAGTTGTGATTGCTTTTGTGCCAAGTGCAGCTGTGAAGGATATTTTCTCATAGCAAGAGGTGTCTAGAAGAAGATGCAAATGGATCAATAGGATCTAGGAATTCAATGTTGAGATCCAGATCACTAAATTGGTTAGAGGACAAGGATTGGCAAAGTTGATGGCTCAATCCAATCTAGATACAAACCAGGTAAATCATTCTAAAATTGATTATACATGTGATATGGATGATTGTATTTGGTATCAGGATATTATTTACTATTTGAGAAACATGAGGTGTCCAGATAGTATGAATGATAATCAAAAGAGGACATTGAAGTTACAGGCCATCAGGTATGTAATTGTGAAATGTAAGTTGTATAGAAAAAATCTAGATTGCATACAATTGAAATGTGTAGATGAGGATCAGGCTAATGTGTTGTTGAAGGAGATGCATGCGGGAGTTTGTGGTGGACATTATATGGGTAAAACAACTACTCATAAGATCTTGAGAGCAGGATTTTGGTGGCCCACAATCTTTAGGGATGCAAAATAGTTGGTAAGGAGATGTGATGCTTGTCAAAGGTTCTCTGGTAAGCTTAATTTTTCAGGTAATGTACCATTAAAATTAGTAGAAGTTCAGGCTCCTTTCCAGTAGTTGGGAATTGATTTCATAGGGGAGATATCAAACAAGTCAAGTGGAGGACATTCATGGATCTTAGTTGCCACTGATTACTTTACAAAGTGGGTAGAGGCTATACCTACAAGGAATGCAACTAGTAGAGTGGCAATTGAATTTTTGATGAATAATATTGTTACAAGGTTTGGGTGCCCTAAGAGGATAGTGAGTGATAATGCTATGTGCTTCAGGTCTGCTGAATATAAGGACATTTGCAAAGGTTTGGGAATTTAGATTTCTAGTTCCTCACCTTATCATCTGCAAGGAAATGGTTAGGCAGAATCTACTAATAAGAGCTTGATTAAAATCTTGAAGAGAATTCTGGAGAAGAATAAGAGGGCATGGAATTCAAAGCTACCATTAGGTTTATGTGCTGATAGGGTAACTGTGAAGAAGGCAATTGGTTGTGCACCATTTGACCTGGTGTATGGAATTCATGCTAGAATGCCTCATAATAATTTGTTGGAGATGTACAAGTTTGTGCAGTTGTATGATGATGACATTGATGATGAAATGTAGTTGAGAATGGAGGACCTCATTAGGCTGGATGAAACTAGAAGAGAATCAGTTACAAGGAATGCCAAATTACAGTTGCAGGTTAAGAATCTATATGATAAAAAGACTGTTGACAAAAAGTTTGAACCTGGTGATTTGGTGTTAGTTTGGAATGCCAGATTGGAGGATAAGGTGAAGCATGGTAAGTTCAATCCCATTTGGTTAGGGCCATATCTGATTCATGAGAAATGGGGCCAAGATTCTTACATCATCAAGGATTTTAATGGTGATACTCAAGAGTTGCCAATTCATGGACAATTCTTGAAGCAGTACTTCATTTGAAGTACTCTATTTTCCATGAACAATAGTTAGGGCTATACATCTTGTAAACCTATGTATTTAGGTTGCTTTCCCCTACCTCATTTTTCCCTGGTCTGTCAATTTTTTGTCCTGTTGCTTGGTCTTGCCCTGCTTGCTCCTTGCTCTCTACATTTTTGTCATGTGGGATGGTCTACTTTAACCAGTGATTCTAGGTCCTTGCTATGCCTGCAAGAGGCATACATCCCCAGACAGAGCCACTATTAGGCCATTTTTCCAGTTATTGAAAAATCCCAGGAAAATGGCCTTTTTCCTTGCAGTCTTTATTTTGTGGTCTCTACCCGGCTTGCAGTCTTAGTTTTAACTTGCGAGGATGATCTATGTGTGTTTCATGTTATACGCTCCTAGCCCTGTGCTCTTTAGTGTGTCACCCTGCTCCAGTCCAAATTGCATCTCCTAAATTGCAAAGCCCGGAAGGATTTTCAAATTCTAAGGTCCGCTGGAAGCATTTTAAAATCTACCATAGTGTTGAAAACCCACAATGTTTTTGAAAATCCACGGTGTTTTTGACCTTTTTGGCCTGCATAAAAACCCTCGATGTGTTCAGCTTCCTTGTTTACCTTTGTGTCATGTTGAAAATTCTGTGTGTTTTTTATTTTTCACCGAAAACCCTATGTTTTATTGACCTTCCGTATCTTCTTTTTTGCCGGCTCTCCTTGTTCATTTCCTTAAGTGCAGAAGTGCGATGACAGGTGGGCCCAAGCCTTCAAATGCTCTTCCTAATTGGCTGTCGCATGGCCGCATGTCAAAATTTTTTGACATGCGATCATGCAACCGCCTGCCACCTGTCGCATGGTCCTAGCTTTTCATTGTTCAGCTATCTAGCATTTATGCCTTCTTTTGGTGACCTGGTGATAGTTTGTCACATAGTCGTTGAATGCCTAGCGGTTAGTGGGCTTGATTCTTCAAGCGGCAGAGGAGGGAGATCGACGGTCGGCATGTGATCATGAGGAATATTCTTTCCCCTTGCGATCATGTGCCTACCATTGTTTCTATTTCCAAAGCGTGGTGGGTCCGCAGTCTTCTAGGGAGGTTAAAGCATGGATAGATCTGGTGGTTGTCATTATACCATTGAGCGGAGGTGCTCACTTTTTAACATCACGGTATAGTGACAACCATCAATTTTGGTTTATGAGGAGACTGCCCGGTGGACCCATTTGCAACGGTAGTCATGTGGCAGTTTGTGATTAGCTATCGTGTGGTCGCATAGCCTAGTTTTTGGCTATGCAATCATGTGACCGCTTGCCATGTGTCCTTGAGGCTAGTTGATGGTTGCGGTGGTGGTTTCGGTGATCTGTGTTGGTAGGTTTTCATTTGTCCATAGTGCTGAGGTGGATTTATTCTGAGGTGGGCCTCCATTGATGCTAGATCTAACAGTCGGCGTATGATCTCAAGGAATATTCCCCGTCCTTATGATCATGCGCCATCTGTTGATCTAGCATCTTCTCTGTGACATGCAAGTGGGACCGTCTATCATGTAGTGCTTGGTTGCTATGTTCTTACTAGTCAACACATGTCCTTGGGGCCCAATGAGAGGTGGAAGGTGGATCTTGTGCTAGTGACTGGGCATGGATCAATGAATGGTTTAGTGACATGTGGCTTCGGGCGGGTGGGCCCGATTGGAGTCTAGTGTTTGGCAGTCTGAATAAAAAGGTGGCGGTGCTGATAAGATGTAGTCTTATCGTGCATTCCTGAGAAGATTTTGCAATTCACTAATTTGTCTGGCAACTTGGTGAGCAAGGTCCCCTGTGGCTGATAAGGTTGGTGGCCACGTGGTTGTGCCACTAAAGTTGAAGGTTAAGATCTTGAACCCACGAAGGGAGATTGATCAGATGATGGGGATATGAAGTTGATAAAGCTTTGAACATGGACCATCAGTTAACTACTGGTACCAAGGATTTAGCCATTGGGATTTGAATTCAAATTTGCTGAGGGGTTTGTAGTGACAAGAAGTACTAAAATTTATGGAATTCATTACAGAAATGACCCTGTTCGGTGAGATATGACTGGTTCACTATTTGCAATGTGGTCCAAGGTGCTATTGGATTATTTGTAGAGCTTGTACCATGGTGGTTGTGTGCTCAAGGCATGTTGCAGGGTGTCCTTTTGAGCTCAGTTTTATGATCCCCTATACCTGCAAAGAAGATTTTGATCATTGTGGATCAGTTCTATTTTCTTCTTTCTTGTTTTTGATGTGTTTCCCACCCCTGTATTAAATTTTTGACCATTTCCAGTAGGATGGGTGGTTGAAACCCTAACCCTAGCTGTCTGAAGCTTGTTGCATCTGATCTTGAGGATCCCAAGGCAGCTAGGGGGTATAAGTGGCAAAATCTTTGATTTTGCAAGGGTTCCAAAATCTTGCTACTTTTGGTCCCTAGTTTTTAACTGTAATATATTGATAGAAGTCTAGTTTTGTGAATTTTTCTTATCTTGGTATCATTCTGATTGTATGTTGATCCTAATTGTGCTAATGAGAACATTTTGAATCTCAATCTTGCATCTTGTGTATGTCTTCTTGCTTGTCTCTGAGCTCATATATTTTAATGTCACAAAGTGTGTTAATTTATGGTAAACAAAGAGTATTTTGAATTCATCTTTGAGTTTCTAAAAAAGTTAGGATTAAAGCCTTTTGGGTGAATTTAGTGAGTTTGCAGCCAGGTATAGAATTTGATGTGCTTGTGCTTGAGGGAAAGGGGTAATAGACAAAGAACTTACTCTGGTTTCCATTGTGTTTGATTTGAGATATTCAGTTGAGATATACAGTTAGGTGACTCTAAGTCCTGGGATAAGGCACTGGTCCTTCCTCTTGAGGTATGCATGGTTAACAACCACAAACACAAACATTATTTGATAAATCTTTAAAAATCTTATATGAGATATAGTGGAATATTGTTTTAGACTCCTTTAGAGAAGTGAGTCAAGGGTACACCCACCTAAGCATTGAAGCTCAAAGAGTAGAAGGATCCTTTGATCCTTGTCAGTTGGCTCTCTTCCTTGTGGACTTTGGATTGGTGATAGAGTTAAGATTTTTATTCAAATTATCCATCAAAGTGTAAATCTACAAGTTGAAGATCAAAGGGAATAATCCACAACCAATAGGTAGGATGATTGCATCATTTGAATCTTTTCAAATAAATTCATGAATCAGTCTGATCTGAATCAGAGTCCTCACTGCTTGAGGCATCTCGTCACTAGGGGCATCTTTGCATGTTGCATCTTGCTATCTGGTCATCTATCTTTTAGGTATCTAAGCAATCTAACTCAAATCCTCGAGGATCAAGCTTCATTATGGAGATTGTTCTTCAAATCTATTCGGTATTGGGGCAATCTAATCCTGATTCCTATGAGGCAATCTTCATTCTAGAGATAGCTCGCAAAATCTCTTTTAGAATGTTATCTAGGGAATCTAACCTTGATTCTGGAGACAGTCCTAAGTCTGAATTTGAATCTCATTCTGGGCATTGGGGCAATCTAACACCAATTCTCATCTTCTCTCAAGACCGTTGTCTTCACAATCTAACTTGGACTCTAGAAAATCATGCTTTGATCTATTCAGTGTCTTGGCATCCTAACCTAGACCTCCTAAAATTCTCATAATCTGTCACTTCAAACTATTCTTTCAATCAACGCGTTGTTCGCACATCAATTCAAAGAGGGGCAAATGTAATACCCCAAAACTGGCACCTAATAAATTCAATCAATTTTGGTGCATTTTCATCAATTTTACATCTTCAAAGTCCTACTTTGCTAGGCAATTCTCTCTCTCCTACGTGACTTAATTTGACTTGATGTCAATTGCAAAAACTCTAAATTGCATTAATCAAATATTATAATTAATTCCTAAATTCTTCAAATTTTATTATCTAAATTACCCCTATGATAAGTCAATTTAATTCTAAAGTCCTAAGTACTTTAAATTAAATTAAACTCACCCCTTTAGTTAAATACCCATGAAACAAATTAATAAATTACTTGGTTATTTGAATGGATTATCATATTTGCATTTAATAAATCAAATATTCAAAGAGTCACCCATGTGGCAATAATCCATTTCTTTAATTATGTAATTGTCTAATATTATCTCTTTCTCCTCCATTGGAAATGAAGAGTCCACCATTTTGAATCAAGAAACTCTTCGTTCCTCTTCCAAGCTTGCCTATATCTTGAACCTCATTCTTCATTTGAAAGAGAGCAATTTTGAGAGTATCAAAACTATAGCAATTTTTTGTCTCAATTTCATACTTTCAAGCTTTTATTGCATATTTAGATTAATTTCATCTAGTTTAATATTGCATCTTCATTGTAATTAGTTTTCTTACTTGCTCATAGTTTAATCTCATATTTCTTCCAAGTTATTTAGACCAAACTTGCATCTTCATATTCCTTTCAAGCTCTTAGATAAATTGCACTTCATTCTATATTAATTTCAATTTTATTATCTTCATAAGCTTTCAAATCCTCCATTGTAATACTGGTCTAATGGTTGTTGGGCTCTCATTCTGAGAGTAATTAAACACCCCAGCTACATAGGAGGCAACAGGTCGCTTCACCATGAATTTTGAATTGAGTAATCAATACTCTCTTTCATAATTCGATTGTGTGACTAATGACTATGCTGCTTGTGTAGTTGGATTAGAGGTCATGTTCAACAACATACAATATGTGTGTGTGTGTGTGTGTGTGTGTGTGTGTGTGTATAAAATAATAATAATTATCATTATATTAATTACATATTAATGAATAGACATGTCTCATGAAGGGACATGTCTCTTCTTGGCTCATTCTCAAAATAAATGTAAGAGATTGTTGTATTTGGAAAACACATACAATGAGGTAGTGCTATCACATTTGTAATGATCCTAAAAATTTAACATATAAGTTAAAGATAATCTTATTTCCTTTTTGAAATAAATTATTAAGGGAATGAATATTTTGTGTGTGTGATAGAAATTTTGTATTTTGTAAAATTATTATGGCTACCAATATAATTGTTTTTGATAGAAAAAAGCAGCAAGAGGGTGCTGGCCCGAGGTACAAAGGGACTAGAGACACATTAACAGCATATTAATGGCACTAGTCATAAGCAATTCAAGAGCATTTTAACAGTAGAAGAAACCATGTCTAATTTTCATCTATCAAAAACAAACACCACAGTACTTTTCAAAAAGATTAAACTAGAGTATCTGTAGTGAATAGTAGCAATTAAAATAATAGTAATAAGTCATGCAGGGCTATACCAAGGACTAGGCAAAATAACCTTAAACCTTGAGTCAAAATAAGGGAATTGAGGGCCATGCCTAGACAAAAATAAAAACCTCATGAGCACCAGAAACTAGTTCTTTCCATTGAGATTTTTGGACATCAGTGTCCTGGCCCACTCCTCCTACAGGAATAGGAAAATATCCTTATTGTCCTCATCCTCCTCCAAACATTCACCTGCTAGTTTTTCCTACACAGTGTAGAGGGTCATAGCCAAAGCATGCATGACCTTCAGCGCAAATTTGTCAGTCATCATACAGTGAAGCTTCAGTTCCTACAATACCTTCTTGATGTCAGCAATCTCTTTGTCCATATCAGAAAACCTCAGCTTGAGGGTGCCTTTAAGACTGTCTTTGCCAGCCAAAACCCTAGGATTGTACTGAGGAGTGGAGGGCTTGTTTTGTTGATCATGGGGTAAGGTCAGAGGTGCGGTAGGGTGGGGGGTTTCCATGGTATGTTGAGGGTTGGGAGGGGGAGTGTTACTAGTCCTAATTGGACTCATGTGATCATTAGAAGAGCCCTTCATGGACTTAGTGGAGTGAGAATCTATTTTAGATAGGGACTGCTCTCTAGAGACCACTTCCAAGATTCTCATTTTACACTACTCCTTCACAATTTTGTTAGACCTCTGGCGACTAGAGCCACCTAAGTCCACCTCCAGCTTGACCTGGCTCTCCAAAAACCTTCATTTTTTGGGCTTCCATTCTTTAGTCTTCAAAGATTCAGAGACATGAGACTCCTGCTCTTCCCTCCTATTGAAGGGATTTTTAACACATTTTTTGTGGGTTCTACCCTCTTTAGGAACAAGCTCAAACTCCTGGATAACCTAGATGGAATGGGAGGTGGAGTGAGTGGGGTTTTCAATTTTGGATAGGCAATCCTCCTAGCCAATCTCTTGGCTAATCAGGGGGGGTTGGGGTGCAGGGCAGATAGCCTTGTGGAAGTGGTAAATACAAAGAAGGAGGCCCTAATAGAGAATAGGGATTGATTTATTAGGGTTCTCTTTAATATCCAAAATAATACTTTCAATAGAATGCAAGAGGTAGAATGGAATGGAAATGAAGTCCTTATTTCTAATGTGATTCAGAAAAGGTAAGTGGTAGTAGTAGAACACCATAAACTTACCTTCAAGGGTGAAATATTTCATCATAATGAGACAAAGCTTTGGCCAAAACTTTGGAATCTCTTCACTACTGAAAACCCTTTGCTTCTTGATAGGATTCTCTCCATCCCTGAAGAACTGGTTGAGACTGGTAGGGTCAGGCATCCGAGTGGTCTTTTTATACTTTCTCCCTTCCATAGAGAGGCCCTTTGCCTTAGCAATGACCTCCTCATTAATCTAGAAATGGATGCCACCAATCAAGACACTCCTATTATTCTAGGATGAGATGAATTTTTTGGATATCCGCTCATTGTGCAAATCTTTCATGTGCTCTATAAAACCCCAAATACTGCTTTCTCTGCAATAGTGGGTCACCAAAGGGTCAGAGGTGAAGGTCTTGTCGATCTTGTCTAGTTTGATGTGAAGGGTGTTGCCTCCCATGTCACAACTCTGCATCCCTTGCATCAAAATATCTAGAGAACCAGAGGGCTGAGCTTGTTGACAGATAGTAAAAAACTAGTTGTTTTGGTTTGGCTATTTTGAGAGAAGGTTATAGTCAAAAGGCTGGCCTTGGGTAAAATTTTGGGATTTGAGCTTTGTACAACAATATCTAACAGATCTCTAGGTTCCATTATTAGCAATAATGCCAGGGCTGCACTTAATGTCCTTGTTAGCCAAGTAGGCTCATCGATTCAAACAACTATTTATCCACATGCTATTCCTTTTCATAATCACAAAAAACACCAAATTATGCCAGCACATGATCCAAGTAGGATTCATAATAAATATGATAGCATGGCTCATTTAATATCAGTGATAATCATTTCCCCTCTGATTAGTTACTTAGTCACCTTAGGTAGTTCATTGACCATCCTCCAATTGTTAAGTTTGGTTTTCTTTAGACCAATAGCTACCATCGATTCAGCCACCAAATTCCCCTCTCTGTACATGTGGCCAATTGTCATGCATTGGAAGTTGTTGAGAAGCTCATGAATCTCTAAAAAAATAGAGCTAACCTGCCATCCCACATTAGCTCCTCTTTTGATGGCCTCAACCCCCACTTTGGAATCCCCCTCAATTTCCAACAATCTAATGTTCATTTGGGTTGCAAAATTAATTCCCCATAGAAGAGCCATAACCTTTTCTTGGTTAACAGTGAAATTATTGAGTGGCCTAGCATAAGCAAAAAGGCAATTGCATTTATGGTCTCTCAGCACACCTCCCCCACCCTGAGTAGTGTTATTAGCTACCCCATCAAAGTTTAATTTGGTCCATCCTCTAAGAGGGGCAACCCATCTGGTATCTTTTCTAGCCATCAGCTTAGCATTGTTGAAGCTGGAGAACCCAGCCAATAGGTTCCAATTTTCAGCTATTTTGACTTCCCAAGTAGAGGGGGGTATAGAGGGAAGCTTCCACTTAGCCACATTGGTATTCTCACAAAGGATCTTGGTACCAATATAGAGACAACTCTTAGACTGATTACAAACCTCCCTGAATATCCTGTTGTTCATTTCCTTCCAAATAGTCCAACAGATGTGCGGGGACAACATTTTCCAAAGGATTTGGAGAAGGGGGTGAGTGGAGGGAGATCTCTAGTTAGTAAATTGATGCACATCACTACCCATAGCCCATGAGATACCTAGATTTCTGATGACCTCTTGCCAAATGCTAGTATCATAGTCATAGTGTATAAATAGGTGGTTCACTGTTTCCTCCTTTTTACATAGGACACACCTGCTCACCATGGAGAAACCCATCTTTATAAGATTATCCTACATTAGGACTTTACCATGCATAAGATTCCACCAAAAGAAATTGATTTTCAACATGAGCTGAGGGATCCACACCTTCTTCCAGTCCCCTAGGTTATTCTCTTCCTTCATAAGCAAGTTGTAAGTATATTTTAACAAGAAGGTACTAGTTTGGTTAGGGGCCTAGATGATGGAGTCTTGGCCACCTAGCCCCAAGATTCTGACATCAGTCAGGGTTTCCATGAGCTCCTTGGCCAAATATTATAGGTCTGGTCTATCTCTTACCAGATTAGAAATATTTTTCCAATTTCTACCCATGATATAGTTGGAGGTTCTATTAGCAAGGATAGGTCTGAGGTAGTCCATAAGAGGTTTGAGTCTGAGGCCTAGGTTAGGATAGTTTAGGATCCAATGGTTATTCTAGAATCTGATGGATCTCCCATTTCCAAGATGCTAGAGAGCTCCTTTAGACACTAAGGTCTTGCATTTATAGATGTTCACTCAAAGTTTAGATCCACTAGGGAGGTCACTATCATGGTACATTATCTTGTAGGGATGTCCTTGGAGGTACTTAGCTTCCATTATTTTTCACCAATCCACTTTTCCTTCTATGAGTTTCCAAGCCACTTTCATGGTAAGGGCTCTATTTATCAAGCTAATTCTCTTTAGGCCCAGGCCACCAATCCTTTTAGGAGGTAGACAGTGTCCCAACTGATGAGAGACATCCTCTTTTCTTCTTTAGAACCAACCCACAAGAAAGTTCTCTGAATTATTTCAAGTTTGTCCACCATGTTTCTTTTGATCTTGAAGAGGGACAGGAAGTAAACTGGGATCCCTTGGAGAGTGGAGGCCACTAGCTAAAGTTTACCAGTATTGCTTAGAATCTTCCCTTTCCATCCAGTGAGTTTCCTCTAGGTTCCTTCCAGGATAGAGTTCCATAAGTCCTGGGATACCTCCTTAACCATGAGGGGCAGGCCAAGGTAGGTAGAAGAGAGTGAAGCTGACAAAAAACCTAGAATTTGAAGCACCCTATTTTGTATCTCCATGGGGGTATTGAAGAAGAAAAACTAGCTTTTTTGATAGTTGATACACTGTCTAGATGCCCAAGCATAATTTTTCAGGATTTTTTTCCACTGTCTGGCCTCAATCACTGAAGAATACCCAAAGAGGAAGGTGTCATCCACAAAATTCTCTAACAAAACATGATGAAGAGTAGAAGCAGGTTTGATGCCTTTTATTCTTCCCATGGAGGAAAGAATAGTCAGATTCCTGCTAAGAACATCAACCACCATAATAAAAAGCTAGGGGGAGAGAGGGTCTCCTTGTCTAAGACCCTTTTCAGGTTTAAAGAGGCCACTAGGGGTGCCATTGACAAGCATAAAGAAGCTAACAGTTTGGGTACATTCTTGTATAATCTGAACAACCTTCTCATTAAAGCCCATTTTAGTGAGAATTTTAAGTAGGAATGACCAATTAACTTTGTCATAAGCTTTAGAGATATCCAGTTTAAAGGCCATACCTGGGACCTTGCTCCTATCCATAGAGTGGATGATTTCATGAGTGGCTATGGCCACATTGAGGATCTGTCTTCCTGACAAAAAACCTTTCTGAGTAGTGCTAATAATCTTATCAAGAAGTGGCTTCATTCTACCGATGAGGATATTAGTAAGGATCTTGTAGAAAGTGTTGTAGAGGCTGATTGGATTGAAATCCAACAAAGAGGTGGGGTTGTCATGCTTTGGGAAAATCACAATAAAGTTTTTATTATGTTATTTGAGGAGATGCCCCATCCTGAAAAAATCTCTGGTAGCACGGATAACATCAGTCCACATGATGTTCCAATATTCATGAAAGAATGTCGGGGGAAAGCCGTCAAGACCCAGGGCTTTGTAAGCTCCCATAGCGAAGACGGCATTCTTGACCTCCTCATCAGAAACATGCTTAGCGAGCTGGTCATTATCACTATGAGTTATAGCACTTTGGATGTGGTCTAGGAGTTTATTTTGGATACTCTTTGGGCATATTTGTCCTTTATTTGAGTATAGCCCCTTAAAGTAATTTACCGCAACCTGATTGATTTTCTCCTTCTCCATGACTTCATTACCTCCCTCATCCTTAATAGCAGTGATGGTATTCCTTCTTTTATGGTTGCTAATAGACCTATGGAAGAAAGTCATGTTCCTATACCCCTCAACAAGCCACTGGATTCTGGATCATTGCTTCTAGTAGATTTCCTTTTTTTTCAGAGTTTCCTACCATTTGTGTTGAGTCAACTCCTCCTCCACCTGTATCTGGGGCAGGTGGTTTCCAAAAGCCAATTGGGCCTAGAGGGACCCTAAAGTTTCAGTCAGGTCCTTTTTCTCTTTTTGGAAATCACCAAAGTTATGTTTTCTCCAGCCTTTAACCTCCCTTCTAATAATTTCCAACTTTTGGGCAATTCTAAACATGGCAATGCCTTTGATGTTAGTGGCCCACCATAAGTTCACTTGATCTCTAAAGGATGGGTGAGAACACCACAAGATTTTGAATCTGAAGGGGGTCGGGCCAACCGTAGGGGATTTATGCCAACATAGAAGGAGGGGGTTATGATCATAGGTAGTTCTAGGGAGGGAGGCTAGGGTGGAATACAGACATAGGTCCCATGAAGAGGTGGCCAAGAAATAGTTGAGCCACAACTGGATGAGATGGGGTCCCTTCCTATTGTTGGTCCATGTGAAGGGGTTCCCTTTCAGAGTGATGTCAAGAAGACCAGTGGAAGAAATAAAATATACCAGCTCCCTCATGCTATCAGAGTAATCCATTAATCCACCACACTTTTATGAGGGATAAAGAGGGGTGTTGAAGTCATCAGCCAACAAATAATTCACAAAAGTGTCTTGATCTATCAAAAGGGATAGGTCAGACCAAAGGGAGGCCCTGCCAGATCGGGTATTAGGGGCATAAATATTGAAAGTGATCCACTCAAGCCCATCCTTCGTAAAGGTAACATCAAGGAAGTTCAAAGAGGAGACAACCTGATGGCCAGTTATCTTATTGGGGTTTTAGAGCATAGAAATGCCTCTGGAAGCACCCGCAGCTTCAGAGTAAAGGAACGTAGCACCTGGCCAAAGATTGGATGCTAGGGTGGAAAAATTACTAGCAGACATCTTAACTTCTTGGATGAGTAGAACATCTAGCTTATGATAAAAAAAATCTAGTGTTTACCAACACTTTTTTTGAGGGACCTATTCAAACCCCTAACATTCGAAGAAAGGAAAAATATTTCTTACTTTTAAAACTAGATTCCAGGGTTTGTTGCTTACCTGCTGCAACATCCCTTGTGGTCCCTCTCAATCTCTTTGCATGATCTGATGGCCTTCCCCTAGGTGTTTCCATTCCCACATCAACCTTCTCAGGCTTGGTTTTCTTTTTTGTGTTTTCCATTCCGCCTCATCTCCCTCCACACCGCACACAACATCGAGGGAGTTGGAAGAGTTCTTTTTAACAATCTGTGGGGGAGGTTTGGGATCAGATTTTTGGGATTTTAGCTCTAGAGCTACTAAAATGGTAGGTTGTTCCACCTTAGTATGGCTAATCTTCCTCCTCTCTAGGGGGGTCATCGGAGGGTTCTTCAGTGGATCCTCCACAGGCTGGAGGATGGGTTCCTCTGTATGAAGAGATTCTAGAGAGCTGAGAATAGAGTTCCCCACCTCATTCTCTAAAGGGAGAGCGATCTCACCTTCCTCAAGCACCAGATTTTCCTTTTCTAGATTTTCCATCTCATTAGCCACCAAGGGTGGGCTAGTCTCCTCCTTTTCCACTTCTTCTATCAAGGGGAGAACCTTAGTCGTTCCTTTATCCTTGTTCCCTTTTTTTGTTCCTGGTTAGGAGGTCTTGCAAGTGTCACTAGAGTGACCTCTATTATCATAGTTCTAGAAAAATAGGGTGGCATTCTCATACACCAGTGCTTGGGTCCATCTTCCTAGTTTAGATTTCAATATGACAAAGTTGGGTAGAGGTTTGTTTAGAGTGACATTCACATAGAACCTAGCAAAAACTAGCCTAGATTTAGAGTGGGTCACCTGGTCAATAGTGATAAATGTGCTGAAGGAGTCACCTATCCATTGGAAAACTTTCTCATCCCAATATTCAAGTGGGAGGCCAGGGAGACAAACCCAAACTGAGGCCATTTGGGTTAGTTTCATTGCTAGGTTGAACCCGGGTTTCCATTTTGCAAGAGCCAGGAAGTGCTTCCCATAGACCCGCGATCCTGACAGAACAAACATCAGATCCTCAAGGGTGGTAAATTTAAATAGAAAAATCCCACTGGGCATAGAAGAAACAAGGATAAAACCTTTGATCTTCCACTAGTTCAACACCCATTTTCAAACCATTTTGATGGTAGGTCGAGAGTTAAAGAATCGACCTAGCAAGGCCAACTAGAAATCTGCCATTGTTCTATTCACCATGAAAACCAGAAGCAAAAGTTCAGTGTCTTCCTTAGTCTGGACAAATTCCACCACGAGAGACTCCAATGATTGTTTGAGCTTATCTAATAAGGCCCCCTTTCCAATTGGGTTTTGGTGGGGAAAAGGGGGCGTCGACAGAAGAGGATTTTTTTGGGTCTCCACCGTTGACTCAACCTTTGGGCCCGTGACAAAGATATTCACGGGAGTAGCATGGGGTCCATCAGGACCAGCAGGGGGATCAACTAGGGGGGCAGATTCTCCCCCAGGGGAGGCAGGCAAGGGAGCCTGTCATTTGAAAAGAGATCTTGGGTGGGAAGTTGCAGAGCTCAGGCAGGAATATTTGCATATATATATATTTTAATCTTAATTTATATTTTACTCCTAAAAACCCTAAAGTGAAAAAATATGATAGGGTAAATAATTTGATAAATATTATTGTGTTTTAGGGTTTTCAAATATTTTTTGATATTAATTTTCAGTTTTCATATCCCTTACACTTACCCTATGTGGGGTTGTTTAAATGTTATCGTGAATTTAGGGAAATTGCCCCTTTTAAGGGTGAATTATAAAATTCTTTACCCTAGTGTTTTTAATATTTCTATGTTACATTGCATTATATTTGTAGATATATTTTAAAAATAAATATAAATGCATTATGTATTATCTTGAAAATAAAAGTAAAATTCTAAACATAATGTCATATTTGATTTAATGTTTTAAGTATTGTCTTATTAATGTGATTTCTTATGTTTTTGATAATTAATGTGGGTAACATATAATTAATTTTTTAAATTTTTTTTCCACTTTATTTATCAAATGCATGTATAAAGTATGGCATGAATTTACTTTCAATTAATTATTAATTAATAAATGAATAATAATGGTCTTTATGAAAACCTAATATATTATGAATGTAATGATTTTGATTTTAGGTTTTAAGACTATCTAATGTTAGGTGTTTTTGTGCAAGAAACTAAATGTCAGATTATTATGCATGGAACACCTAAATTATAATAAAATAAAGTTAATCATATGGGAAATATTTCCCTAAGAACCATTATTATAGTTTAATTTGTATTTTTTAGGGTTAGTTGCCAGGATTAGGTCCTGTGAAAGGGCATGTCCTTCACAGAGAACCATTGGAAGATATATTTATATTAATTTAATTTTTAAACAATATACATCATCACATCACGACATAATTGTGAAAATCTCCTGAACTATAGATTTGGACCTAATTTTCAATTTTTCAAGTGCTAATGTCAAATAAGTTATTTATGCTTTCTGAGGTTATATGGTTTTTTTATTTTTAGTTAGTTTTTCAGATACTCTGTGCACCAGGGTGTCCTACTATATTTTTTTTCTTGATTTTTATGATTCATAGTTAATTTGTACAATTTGAATAGCAATTGCATGGTTTGTAAACCTGTTGTTGTTCCTTTTGGCCTCTTAATTTCGGTTAAAATCAATAGGATTAATTGTATAAATTATTTTGAATTTGTGATTCAATGGAAGACTGTAGGATCATGGTCTCTCTTTATAGGAGTGTGTTCCCTTAAAATGGTCTCTGACTATACGCATGATTGAAAGTAATTAACTCTATTCCCAATTTTGCATTAGGCATTGATCTCATTTTCATTTGTAATTGTTATTTGGTTCTTTCTGCAATTTACATATTAAATCTGATATCTCTCTTTACAAAGAATTCTTTTAGGTTTTAGTGATAGTGTAATCTTAGTTTGAATATCAATACTATTTAACTATTAGGATATTAGGTTATTTTCCTCCAAGGATTATTTACCCCTTTGGAAGGAATTACTTTTGTCTGTGCATGCATTTGTGTAGTTAAAGTACACTTGTGGATTCAGACCTACCAGCCTTGGCTCAATTTTGTCAGAATTGCAGAGGCACTTATGTGTGCCTGTCAATTTAGCTCAAAAAGGTCCAGCATTTTTGAGCACCAACAAATTGGTGACTCTACTAGGGATGCTATAAGTAAAGGACAGCTTCAGAATCTTTGCTTACTATTACACAGACTCTATAGGTGACAGAACTCAGAATTAGTTATATGATTTTATCCTTCTTATGAAGAAGGTGCCAACTCTATTGAAAAAAGCATTTCAGTCAGTGACTCTACTGAGGGAGAAAACTAAGAAGGAGATAGGAAGATAGCCTAGAATGGATGATAAATTTTCCTTTAATTAGTAATAGAAGATCTATTACATGATATTTAGAATTATGTTCAAAAGGTTTTTGATTCCCGTTGATACTAGGCCTTTAGATCTTAGAAAGTTTCAATGCAATTCTAATGAATTATTTTCACAACTTTCACAGAGGGTTCCTGAGTTTTATGGAAATTATGATGAATCAACTCTTGATCATTTGGATGCTTTTCATATATTCCTTGATAATTATGAGGTCCATACAGAAGATGATTCCATGAAGTTGTTTGCATGGTCATTAAAAAGTAATGCACATGAAGTATATTAATCGTTACCCACACATTGTATCTCATCATGGTTAAAGTTTGAGAAATGGTTTCTTTACACATTTCATGATCCCAGTAGTGAAGAAGACAACATGTGCTATGAACGATATGAAGACCAAAGTTCTAGCATGGAAGGAGATCCAAAATACATTGTGAGAGTAGAATTGTACATGTCCCCTTTGGATAAATTCTTCAATTTGCAAAGATATGAAGGAGAATCTACAATACATTTGTTCATGAGAAGGATGAGGATATATCAGAAAATACCTTCTGATATAAGGCCTAATTTTTTAAATAAAATATACAGTTTAGGAGTAACTCGTGACCAGGTAAAGCTTATTCTTAAAATTGTATACAAAGATGTAATGGAAGAAGATAAAGTTACAAAAGGGGCACAAAAACCTAATGATATTCTAGATTTAGATGAATAAGAAAATTCAAATTAGGTTGAAGAAGAATCTGTACATGGTAAGATTTGTATGGAGATAGGTATCAATGGCAATGATGGTGAGGAAGAAAATCACCTCAATACAGAACAAATTTCAAATTTGTTGGATGTTGAATATCATAGGTATGTTCAAAAGAATGGTTTAAATTTTTCCTACAATCATTAGGATGAGCATGATCAGGTTATATTTGATAAAATAAAATCTCAAAGGAGTGAAACATTTGATGAAGGAAATATGTTTATGAATTTTTTTGAAAAAGATGAAGAATTTTCTGGATATGGACCATGTGTTAATCCATTCTGTGAAATAAATAAAATCTCTCCACACTATGAAGGTGAATTGGATACAATATATGAGCATGAAAAAATTTTAGCAGAGAATATTTGTGAAGATATTGGTTCCATTTATAAAGCAAATAAGGATCCTCAAGAAAATTCTTGTCATAAGGATGTACATCACAATATTTCAGGTGATGAAATATTGAAAAGCCCTCAAGGAGGTATGTACAGAATTTTTATTGCATTTTTTGAAAAGGAAAAAAGGGGTATGACCGGCATTAATGAAATATTCCCCAAAAATGTTCTTGAAAATAATAGAATATGTCAAAAAGCATTACGTGAAGGAGAAAAAGAAAAGGATGCATTTAGTAATTACCTAGCATTTCTCAATCTGCTATATAATGAAAATGAGAAAGTGATATGATGATGTGGTTGAAAAGAAAAAATTATTATTCCAAAAAAATCTGACTGGAAATAAATTTCACCTTAATATGTTTTGGGTACATAGTGCAAATGACAAAAAATTAGTGGAGTGTATGGTGCTTCAAAATTTAATTATTTTAAAGGAGAAGTTTTGGGATTCGCATAAGAATATTGCATATTCAAAAAGGAGGTTATATAGTAAAAAAACTATCCAGATTTATGACATTCAAAATTTCTATGAAAATTACATTTGGATGAAATTTGCATAGAACAGAAATATGAATAATAGAAAAGGAAAATGTGGTGCCTCTAGATATTGGGGCAGGTAAGTATGTTTTTACCATATTTTTTCTCTATATTTATGTTATGTTCTATATGTTTTTATTTTTATTTGATGTCATATTAATAGATTGTAATCCCTCTATTTATATTAATTGGATTTCTTTATCATTTCACTATATGTAGCCACTAAATTTCCTAACTAATTGTTTTGGATAAAAAAATATGTAATACTAAATAAATCCTTACTTTAATCCTGTAAATAGTTACTACAGGTAATTGAATATGAGGATAGAAGGATTCGTTATATACAGACATATTACATCATTCAAAACATTCAAAACATTTGGAGCCTACAAACAGATCTATATTGAAGGAGTTTTCCACATGGCTTGTCATTTGAGTAGTGATCAGAAACAAGTGCTAGAGGAATGGAGTGATAAATGTGTTAAAGGTAGTGGGGCACGTTTTTATTATTATAGCAGAGATTTGAAGTCAACTTTTTACTGTAAATCATTGTTTATACATCTAGAAAGGTTCCCATACCTTTCTCTATATATAAAAAATGAATTTTTTGCATTTTTACATATTTTTTAGATGCCAGCAGCCTTGAAAAATGCCCAAAAATTTGCAAAAATGGCTAGCTAATTTTATAGCAGCAAAGTTTTTTTTTAAATGTAGTTGCGGATGTAAAGCCATATTTTCAGTCTCAACTTCATTGTTAATAATGGAGCAACATTTATGGACTGTGCACAAATGGAAGTGATTGAAGAATATGCACACAGTGGATTCTTGATATCGGTTTCATGAAGAAAGTTTATT
>BSBK01011420.1:72500-100794 GCA_027943335.1 Chamaecyparis obtusa
TCCAGTCGTAGCATTCTTACCTCATAGGGTATCTTCGCTATATAAAATTCACACCATAATGTGAATGATTGACTAGAGATATTAGTATTTGTAGACTGCTGATGCATGTTTATACTTCATGCCAATTAATGGCAAATCCCTCGTAATCTTTTTTTGGACTGTTAGTGGTACAGAGCACATAATGAAACTGGGTGCACCTTGTGAAATCATATTGATGAAGGGTGCTCCCCTTAATACCACAAACACATAACAGAAAAAAAGAAACAACAACAACAATATGCAAAAATAGAAAATTGGCTTCTTATTATCTCCACAAATGTGGAATTAAAAACTTTCAGAATTACAATATGCAAAGCCACATGGGCATTCCCTTACAATATTCTGTAGGACAAAGCCTCGAATCAATACCCAGATCTACTACCTAGAACTATCCCGAACTCCCCAAGACAAAACTACAGCCTTCCTTATATAGGCAATTTTCCACCACCTAGGAAGGCTCCATAGTTTTAGCCAATAAGGCCGACCAAACTTAAAATTATTTTATTTTACAATTTCTTACATCAAAATCAGCTCAAAATAACTTTTGAAACCTGAACAAAACTTTTGAAGGAAAATTATTTTCCGTCATCTCAGGTGACCCAACTTTTGGAGAACATAAGTCTTCACCCGTTGACCCGATTGACTATTATAACCTCATTTTGGAAAGGGCACGAGGAGCTCTACAATGCTTGAATCAAGAAAGCTTCATTCAACCAAAAATTTGACCTCATTCAGGGCCTCTAAAGCCTTCAAAACTGAGTTCAAAGTTTCTGTACCCTGCTGCCAATACTAAAAATCTGCAATATCTTCAAAACTAGACTTGATCTAGCAATGAAACTTTATTGGCGTGCTGATATGACTAATATGAACCTCCACATGTGAAATCAAAACATTTTGAGATTGTATGAACAACTTACTAAAAATAGAAAGTTTCCATAAATAACAGCTCTGCACAAGATAGCCCTTTATTGAAAAAGAAACCAGAAATATTTTTGGGTGATGCAAGATTGCTCTTACACCCAAGATGCTCCTGCATCAGACACGCAGGGTAATTTGAGAAGTGACCCTATCATGACTCAGGTGTGCAGAGGATAACCAAGATGGTTAACCTCCTCCTTTGTCAGCCATGATGAATCTTCAATAGGTCATCCTTTCCACTTGACCAAATATTTTTCACATGTCCCGTTCCTTGTGCTTCTGCCAACATGACTATCCAGTATATCCTCAATCTCTTTGGTATATGAACTAGTTGCTAGAATACTCCATTGTGTTGCTGTAACCTCATCTTCAACACCTCCTTCATGATACTCTGTCAAATCTGAAATGTTAAACACTGGTGAAATATTCAGCTCAGTAGGCATTTCTACCTCATATGCATTTCCTGAATCATGTTTCTTCAGTATCTTACATGGCCCAAACTTCTTCATTTTCAACTTGTTATATGTACCAACTGGAAATCACTCCTTCTACAAATGAACCATGACTTCATCTCCAACCTGAAATTCCTTATGCCTCCTTTTCTCATCTGCCTTAGCCTTATACTATGCATTCATCTTGGTAATATGCTTCCTCACCTCCTCATGGATGTTCTTCAAATGTTCTACAAAATCCTTAGCTTCAGCACTACTTATTTCTCCTTTATCTATTTTTCTCAACTCAAATACATTTCTGGAACTACTTCCATATACAATCTGTGGATGATGTGATGAACTAAACTTCAAATTTGTCTTCAAATCTTCACTTTCTGCTAGTGTTATTCTGTGTGCTACCTTATTTAGCAAACTAGCTCCTGGAATCAAGTCCATCTGATGACTGATCTTTCCTACTGGTGGTAATCCATCAGGCACATTTTTGGATACAATATCCTGAAACTCATTCAATAATTTTGCAACTTCTACAGGTACATCTTCTACTTCCTCTTTAGTAGCTTTTGGAATTAAAGAAAAACACACATGCTCATGCCTCATACCATCTAGGAATTTTCTTCCATCAACAAATGTTATTCTTGCATTACCACATACCTTTTCTTCAGTCTCCTTCAATGGCTTTAGCTTATGTTGCACTCCATCCTTTGTCAAGGAATAGGTATTCACATGACCATCATGTACAGCACATCTGTCAAACTACCATGGTTTACCCAATAACATATGACATGCATCCATAGATATGATATCACATAGTACCTCATCTTGGTATCTGCCAATCTTGAACTTTACCAAGCACTATTCACTGACCATGACCTTGTGGTCATCCTGCACCCAGGTAACCCAATATGGATGTGGATGTTTCTACCTCTTGAGCTTCAACTTTGTCACCATCTCTTCTAAAACCAAATTATCAGTGCTTCCACTATTGATAATCACATCACAACATTTACCCTCACACTTGCACCTGGTGTGAAACAGGCTCCTCCTTTGTTCAGGTTCATTCTCACCACTCAGTAGGACTCTTTTGTTAATCAGTGTTTCTCCTCTTTTAGCATCTTTTGAATTTGATGATTTCACATCTTCATCTACATGTGCAACTCTAGCTTGGCCTTCATTCCTCCTATCTATCCTTCCTTGGCATTGAGGACATTCAAATTCCCTATGACCTTCTTCTCCACAGTGAAAACATGTTCCATGGAAGCCTCCTCTTCCTGAACCTTGTCCTCTTCCTCTTCCTCTCTGATCTCTATTATTCTAATCTTGGAAATGATTGGAATTGTTTCCTCTCTAATTTTGACTGCTACTAGCCTCATCCTTCTTTTCTAGATCTTCATTTCAGCCTCCATATGACCGTCCACTAGATTGTCCACCATGACCTCTTCCATTTTGTTTGCTCTCAAACTTCTTGTTTAGCTTTTCCTCCACTTTTAGGGAAGACTAGTATGCTTTAACACTATTCATTCAAACCAAATTCAACTCCTCGTAAATGCTGGGCCTCAACCCATTAAGGTAACGAGCAACTTTCTACTTATCAACTTCCACATGGCCTGTTCTGATGAGGATTCGATAGAACTCCTCTGTATACTCCTGAACAGATCATCTCGCTTGCTTCAAACTTTGCATTTTCTTCAATAAGTCAAGCTCATAATCAATAGGGATGAATTTTCGCTTCAATTTAACCACCATCCTATCCCATCTTGTGATTTTATCTTTCCCTCTTCTATTTCACTCCAATTGAATCTCTTGCCACCAGATCCTCGCATGACCCTTCAGTCTAGCCTTCACAAACTTGAGTCAATCAGGATCCTCGATATCTTCATACTCAAAATATTCTTCACAGTCATTGATCCAGTCAATCAATTCTTCTAGGTTAAGATTTCCTAAAAATGTAGGAACCTCGATCTTAGGTCTTTTTTCGATCTTGGAAATGGCCCAAAAAAGCCTTTCTTCTTCTTGATTCAGAACTTCGACTTCTCCTTCTTGATCTTCTTCTTCAGCTTCATCGTAACTTTCATCTCTGACATTAAGATTCATTCCTCTGTGAATCTCCTCTTGCAATGCTCGCACTTGTCTCTGGAGCACTCTAACCTCAGGTGTTATAATAGCAAGTCTTCTGCCACATTCCCTTCATGGAGGCATTTTTGTGATGTGCGCTAAAACCCTAACCATGGTCCTAGTGCAAACTACCTCACAATCGGTGATCTGTTTACATAGAAACCCTAACCCACGGTCCTAGTGCAAACTACCTCATAGTCAGCGATCTGTTTACACACTTAGGAACTCCTGCTCTGATACCACTTGATGAAGGGTTCTCCCCTTAATACCACAAACACATAAAACAAATAGAGAAACAACAACAACAATATGCAAGAATAGAAAATTGGCTTCTTATTATCTCCACAAATGTGGAATTACTAACTTTCAAAATTACAATATGCAAAGCCACATGGGCATTCCCTTACAATATTCTATAGGACAAAGCCTCAAATCAATACCCAGATCTACTACCTAGAACTATCCTGAACTCCCCAAGACAACACTATAGCCTTCCTTATATAGGCAATTTTCCACCACCTAGGAAGGTTCCAAAATTTTAGCCAATAAGGCTGACCAAACTTAGAATTATTTTATTTTACAAATTCTTACATCAAAGTCAGCTCAAAATAACTTTTGAAACCCAAACAAAAATTTTGAAGGAAAATTATTTTCTGCCATTTCAGGTGACCCAACTTCTGGAGAACATAAGTCTTCACCCGTTGACCTGATTGACTATTATAACCCCATTTCGAAAAGGGCACGAGGAGCTCTACAATGCCTAAATCAAGCAAGCTTCATTTAGGTGAAAATATGACCTCATCTAGGGCATCTAAAGCCTTGAAAACTGAGTTCAAAGTTTCTATACCCTACTGCCAATACCAAAAATCTACAATATCTTCAAAACTAGACTTGATCTAGTAATGAAACTTTACTAGTAGGCTGATATGACTAAGATGAACCTCCACATGTGAAATCAGAACATTCTGAGATCATATGAACAACTTACTAAAGATAGCCCTTTATTTAAAAAGAAACCAAAAATATTTTTGGGTGATGCAAGATTGCTCTTACACCCAGGATGCTCCTGCATCACATATAGTTCATTTAATTATCAACTTGAAGGCTAGCTAAAATATTTGTACTTTGAATTCGCAGTGACAACTTATTAATACAGACTTCAGATAGTGAAAAAGATACATTCACATCAGTATACCAGGCATCCACACAATCACACAAATTCATAAGTGTAACCTTGATGTGCTGTCAATATTCTCCACCAAGTAATAAACTTCAGGTGCTAATCTAGATGTTGATATGTATCACATCCACACACTTGAAGAGTCTCCAACAATTTCCACTCTGTCCATATTGAAAATATGATGTAACTTATCATCTTGTTTTAGGATTACATCAGGCTTAAAGGACACTTCATCATGCTTGTCACAACCTTTATTTGCCAAGTGATCTGCTAATTTGTTACCCTCCCTCAGAGTATGTGATATTTGGAATTCAATAAATGTGTCTAGAAATTGCCATATTTGTTGAAGAATGCATGTGAGTCTCCAGTTATGAGAGACTCGATGAATGCATGTTGAAATTATGACCATCGAATCCCCTTCTATTTGAACGTGTTGACAACCTCCCTTTTTGGCTAGTATTAATCCCTCAAATAGTGTGTGGGCCTCTACCATATTGTTTGTTCCAAATCAAAGTGGGAAGCTTTTTATTGCTATTAGTAATCCTTGGTGATCCTGAATACATACTCCTACCCCTGAAATTCCCAGGTTACCTCTTGAGGAGCTGTCAAAATTTATTTTGCTAATCCCCACAGATGGTGGTATCCATTTGATTAGTTCTTTGTTATGCATTTTATTAGGTGTTGTTTGGGGACACCATCCAAATGGTACATGGATTTGCCTCCATTATTGAATTATAAATGAATCCCATGAAGTCATAGCCAAGTTATGTTTTAATTTACTATGACTTGCATTAACTAATTTAGATATTGATGTCTCTAGATGAGATGTGACTGCTTGAATTGAAGAAGAGGTCTTGCGAAAGATCCTTTTGTTCCTCTCCCACCATATTGCCCACACAACTAGTGCTAGTATACATTTCTAGATAGTAGAGAAGAGGGATGAAGAATACAGTTGTGGCCATGATTCAAATAAATCCCAAAGCTTGCATGGAAGTGGTGTGGGATACTGTAACTTCCCAAGGACAAAAACCTAGCAATCCTATGCAAATTAGCATTTTAGAAATAGATGATTTGAATCTTCCTAATAGTTATCACATAAGAGGCATTTGAAGGGTTGCACTATGTTGAGTCTATGTAGCCTTTTACTAGTTAGTGCCCTGTTGTTCAAAGATAACCAAGCAAAGCAGCCTACCTTTGGTAGAGTGAACTTATTCCAACAAAAAGTGTAGGCACGAGAGGGTTTAATAGTTGCATATCTCTATTGGATAATCTTATATCCATCCTTGATGTTAAAATTTACATCTGGCCCCATAGCCCAAATCAATTTGTCTTCCAATTTTGAGAAGAAGACTACATTTTGAGAGAAGATCTTTTGTAAGCATTGAATTTGTTGAGGGGTGAGAAGTAATTCATGAGGATCCTTCCATAGTACCTTTTTTGAATATAAACATACTGCTAAGACATAATCACTTAAATAGGGACCCTAGATATTTTCTGAAGTAGTAACTATGGCCTCTATATCTTCCATTCTAATTAAGGGTGGTGCCCCATTCCATGAATCACACCAAAATTTGACTGATAAACTATTGTTCACTTCCCACATAATGAAATTGCATATTATTTCCCTGGAAGAAATCATGAAGTCCCAAATGATTGATCCTTTCAGTGGATCTGCTATTGTCATGCCTCGCAAGGGAACCAGGGAAGAGAACAAAGATTCTCTTAACAAAAGAAAACCTAAGAAAAAATTTATGAAAAATTTTGAACTTTGAAAAGAGTTATGTAATCAAAACTTAAACTTAGATTCCTTCCAAGGTTCCCTTTTCATTTTAAATGCATGATTCATTCAAATCCATTAAGTAAACTAACAACAAGATTTATTTCTCAAAGCAAACTGCATCATATCTTTAAGAAATACAAAATATTTTCATTTCAACTTTCCATTTAAAAATCATCTATATTCCTAAATATCCTTTATGAACAATGTAACTTATAAAATTTATCCAACTCATTTGATACATTAAAAATATACTACATTTGGTTTTTCAATAGCTTCACTTAAACAACAATAATGAAAGCATGTTACATAATTTGGAATGTTAGAAAAATCCTTTTCTTTTCCAACATACATCTTAAACATAAAGTTCACATTTCCCTTTTCCCTTCTTCCTAAGTCTACCCATTCCAATTACATCATTTTGAAATACATTACTGATTACATTGCATTCAACTCCTCATAAGAGGTAACAAGATTATGCATCATGAAATATAATCACAAGGCCTTCATTCTTCAAATCTGGTACATAAGCAAGCATGAATCTTCAAGCATGTATCTGCAAAAGATACCTTGATAAAAATGTTTACCACCCAACCACGTGGATACCTATAAGGCCCACTCCCCCGTGCTAGGAGATAAACACCAAGGTCCACAAAGAAGGAATAGCTAGGCAAAACCTAGGGTTGGGTAATCTTTCCCAAAATAGAAAATGAAAAGAGAGTCAAAGTATAGATCTTTCCCAAAAGGTTCTAAGGCTTGGGTAGAAACTCTAAGCAACAACCTAAGTGAGTGTCATCGCATAGCCCTCACTCCTTGGGTTGTCCTGGTACTAGCCACTTCGGCCCCGGCCCCCAAGTAGGCACATGCGGGATCGAATCGGTTATCCTGGTTCTAGCCACTTTAGGGCCCCGGCCCCGCACTGAGAGCCACTCACTAGGTGTCATTAGGTTTTCTACCCTCAACCCATACATCACAATTACATCATACACATAGTAGAAGCACATTGTAAACACATTTGAAAACTACTACAAAGAATTGGAAATAATAGGATAGTTATGTATGTTTAGAGAAATCAAGTACGTTTAAGAATGTTTAAAATGTCTTGACTCTAAACCCTAAACTGCTCCTTACAAACATTCTATCTCAATAAAGGCATCTAAATGTACTGAAAATAATCTCCACTAAACAAGGAATGAACAATCTTCAGGTTTATACAAAATTTCTTTCTAAACCTAAAACCTGGCTAATCCTAAAAATTGACTAAGTCTGATTCAATTAAAAATCTAAAATTTAAAAGTTACAACTTAACTCCTAGGAACCTAAAACCTATTCCAATGGATTCAAAGGGTACCTAATCCCTTTATACAATTATAACTTAAAGTATAATTGTTATAATTGTATAAAGTCTGAATCCTATTTTCCTCAGTTTATACTGGACTGGTCGGTTGACACAGTATTGCTCAATTGACACACTACCGACTTGGCCCGGTTAACACTAAACTGACCTGACTCGGTTAGCACACTACTGACCTAGCTTGGTTAACACACTACCGACCTACCTTGGTTGACAAATTACCGACCTAACTCAGTTGACACATTACCGACCTTACTCGGTTGACACATTGCCGACCTAACTCGGTTAACACATTACCAACCTAACTTAGTTAACACATTACCGACCTAACTCAGTTAACACATTACCGACCTAACTCGGTTAACACACTGAGCTGACTGGAACTGCAGAGAACGACTGTCAACTTTGTCTTGCGGGTAAAATTGGGTGTTATGGGGACTAAGGTTGCCTAAAATGAGCATGACCCATTTGAGATATCCCAGTTTCCCTTCAAAAATAGCTCATCAATCCTCCCTATCTATCTAACAAATATATTCTAGATCTGGGAAAAGAAAGGTGGCACATAAATAGACATGAAACAGTAAGGTTGCAACAAAAGTTTTAAAATCTGGAAGCATTCATAATACATCTAGTGACAGTAAAATACACTACCCTACCAGATCAAAACCACTTCTACCCTCCTAGGGAGGTTTCACCACAGTGAACATACAAACATTCGTAAAATAACTTTCCACAAACACATTTCAAATACATAGAAAATAAAACATATATATATATATATATAGTTTTCGATTCTAAACAAAAAGGTAAACAATCATAATCTCATCGAGTAATAGATCATTCATATACACAAGATAATAATACTACAATAATGCATATATATATATATATATATATATATATTTTGCAACCATAGCACAATATACAGAAACTTTTCCAGAAATCTAGATTTTACATTCATTCTACAAAATAAATCTACTTCTCAGGATGGATTCCAACCAGGAGTGCTGCGAAGACCAATTGGAGAAGAAGGAAGATCAAACCCTCTCCAATGTTTCCAACACTCCTTTGAATCCCTTTGCTCGCAATCTTCCAGCCTCTACCCATAACAATCCAAATGCCAAACTCACAGGATAAATTTTCTACAACAATAATAATAATAATCCTCTTCTCCCAACTCCTTTTACATAGGAAATCTTTCCTGTAAATAGGATGGAGGAGGTGGTTGCATAGGTAATCCAACTGGTACAACCATCTCAACTATCCATCCGTTAAAGAGATGGTTTTGAAAACTCATTCCCGAAAAGGGATAAATAAACTATAATCTGAGTCCCCAAATTTAATGATATTAAAATAAATATTATAATCTTAAAACAATTTATTAAATTATTCAACTATGGTAATAGGATAATCCTATTTACCATACCGCTAATTGATCTAATTATTTATTAATATAATAAATAACTACATGGTACTAATTATATATAAATATATGTATGCATATGCATATGTGTGCACCCATATGCCTATGTGTACATATATTATTATTATTACAAATACTATTACAAGCATAATATTATTATTATAAAACATATTATTATTTTTATTGCTATAGACTCTTTTTCGTTATTAGTATTATAAAATAATACCATAAATAAGGTACATTAATATTAATGTTAAACATTAGAATAACATTATTATAAACTATATTGTTTATTCATACCTTAATCCTCATTCTAAAATATATATGTATATATAAGTAGCCACTAGCATAGGTTAGAATTTTACCACTATTGTTTAAAACCTTTTATTATTAATATTTCCTTAGACATTAAAATACCATAAAATTAATCCTTATCATGGGTATTAAAACCACATGATTTAATTGCACTCAAAATCGCTCCTAATGAGATACGCTACTAAATAATACCCTCAAATGAACAATAATCTACATCCATGATCTACTAACAGAATTGAACATATCATGAAGGCAAGAACTAGCTACAAGATCCACAATTCCATCAACTACAAAACCACATAAGACATTCACACAAGGGACTGACTTGACACTTCCCACCTAAGGATAAAAGGATCAAAGGTGAAGTTTCTTCCTGTGGACCTGGTGATACCTCCGTAACAACAGCAACGATCGAGGATTTTGAGGGATCGCTCAGACCTGTGAAGCCAGGTGGAGACGACACCCGGTACCTGCAATCCTGCATCACCAAGAAGAGATACATATATATACATATGGAGATACAAATTAGATATATGCAAGCAGATGACCAGGACCGATACATCATGTGGACCTCAACTAAGTGAGTAACTACGACTTCATCCTGGAGTCATGAAAAACACATCAGACACATCCATGAAACATAAAACATCATGATAGTGGTTAGATTCAAATAATTGGGTTGGATCCATATAAAAATAGATAATTTTCTAGTCTCATAAACATGTAAGTACTAACCATAAATGAGCATATTCATCATGTCATCATCCACAAAACATAAATGTAAATGTATAGTCTTGACCATAATAATAATAAAATGTCCAAATCAGAAAAGTCTAAGTATCACCATAGGAGAGGTATTACAGCTATAGTGAGAATTCTGGATGGATTTACATCATCTAAATACTTTTTTTGCATGATTTGGCACCAGATGTTGTTCAGTTTGGTATACATTTTCCAAACTAGCTTACCCCTGAATGCTTGATTTCATTTTTTCAGATCATGAATCCCTGGTCCTCCTAGCTGCTTCACTTGTGCCATCTTTTCAAGAGAGACTAAGGGAATTTTATTCTCACTATTCATGTTACCTATCCATAAAAATTCTCTTAGCATTTTCTAAATTGTTTGAATAACTCATGGGGGTGCTTTGAGGATTGATAAATAGTAATTTGGGATAGTTGATAGGATTGATTTAATGAGTAGAATTCTACCTGATAATGACAACCAGTGTGCTTTCCATGCTACTACTCTAGATTTAATTTTTAATTTTTATTTTCCAATTTATTTATCAAATGCATGTATAAAGTATGGCATGAATTTAATTTCAATTAATTATTAATTAATAAATGAATAATAATGGTCTTTATGAAAACCTAATATATTATGAATGTAATGATTTTGATTTTAGGATTTAAGACTATCTAATGTTAGGTGTTTTTGTGCAGGAAACTAAATGTCAGATTATTATGCACGGAACTCCTAAAGTATAATAAAATCAAGTTAATTATATGGGAAATATTTCCCTAAGAATCATTAATATGGTTTAATTTGTATTTTTTAGGGTTAGTTGCCAGGATTAGGTCCTGTGAAAGGGCATGTCCTTCACAGAGAACCATTGGAAGATATATTTATATTAATTCAATTTGTAAATAATAGACATCATCACATCACAACACAATTGGGAAAATCTCCTGAACTATAGATTTAGACCTAATTTTAAATTTTTCAAGTGCTAATGTCAGATAAGTTATTTATGCTTTTTGAGGTTATATGGTTTTTTATTTTCAGTTAGTTTTTCAGATACTCTATGCACCAAGGTGTCCTACTATATTTTTTTCCTTGATTTTTATGATTCATAGTTAATTTTTACAATTCGAATAGCAATTGCATGGTCTGTGAACCTATTGTTGTTCCTTTCGGCCTCTTAGTTTGGGTTAAAATTGATAAGATTAATTGTATTAATTATTTTTAATTTGTGACTCAATGGAAGCTTGAAGGCTGATGGTCTCACTCTATAGGAGTGAGTTTCCTTATAACCGTCTCTGACTATACGTATGATTGAAAGTAATTGACTCTATTCCCAATTTTCCAAAAGGCACTAATCTCATTTTCATTTGTAATTATTATTTGGTTCTTTCTGTAGTTTACGTATTAAATCTGATATCTCTCTTTACAAAGCATTCTATTAGGTTTTAGTGATAGTGTAATTGTAAGGAAACTCAGGTGTGAAAATAGCTTCCTACACTAATCTCTTAAGGAAAGTATTGTGCAAATTCTTTTAAATCCTTACAATTTCAGATTCATTAACTACTTTAACAATGATATTGCAGCCATATACCATGCATACATAAAATAGAGAATGACACAAAAATTTACCCTGGGGAAACCTTTCGGTAAAAACCCTAGCACTCCAAAACCTGCACAATGTATTTATCAAAACTATTACAGTTTACAATACACTTGCAATGCAAGTTCTTTCAGAAGATTTCCAACTCTTGAAGACAAATCATGATAGCATAAAAAATGTTCTAGCAATACACTTACTTCTACTTTCTTCGCAACAAGAAAAAACACTTATATAATGTGCTTCCCTTTTTAGGGCAACTTCCAAAGATAGCCATATTAGGGTTTTACCATTCTCTAAGAAAATAGGAACCTAAAATTTTTTTTCACAATTGGCAAAGAGTGTACAATACTCAACTTTATTAGTTGCCACATATCTTCACCCATCATTGACACTTTTAGACATAGCTCTTACATGTCATAGGAATCTATCATAACCGTTTCATCCATGATCTCCTTACACAATTCAAGATGTTGACACATCAAGTGGTGTGACACATCAACATGCCAACTAGACATGTACACTCACACTTAATTACATTATTTGCAAGAAATACATTTTACAAAAAAAATAATAAGAATAGGAATTATCCAAGGTTGAGACACCTTATTCCTAACATTCTCCCACTTGTCGAACACCTTGTAAGAGCAACAAGAACATAACATGAACTAACTGCTATAGGAAAAAGGGCCCATAGACTCTGAACGCCATCTCAACTTCTCAGTGCCCATTGGTTTTGTTAATGCATCTACAACATTCTTCACAGTATCTACCTTCTCCAAATTTACCTTTTCATCTTCCACCATATCTCTCACAAAGTGAAACTGCACATCAATGTACTTCATTCTAGCATGAAAAGTTGGATTCTTCGCAAGGCAAATAGCACTCTAACTATCACACCAAATAGTAATTTGTTCACCATCAACACCAACATCAAAACATAATCTCCTAATCCAAATGGCTTCCTTACAAGCATCAGTAGCAGCCATGTACTCAGCTTCTGTAGTGGACAAAGCAACCACAAGTTGTCTCTTACTAATCCAACTGATAGTACCACCAAACATAGTGAACACATAAACATTGGTGGATCTCCTGCTATCAATATCACCTACCCAATCTGAATCCACAAACCCACAAATACAAATTGAATGCAGAGATCCAGAAGAGTTATCATGCTAACATATGGAGTAATCTGATGTAACCCTCAAATATCTGAATACTCACTTAACTACATCCTAATGTACCTATCCAGGGTTAGCCATAAATTGACTCAGGACTCCCACTACTTGGGCAATGTCTGGTCTAGTAAAGACCATAGCATACATAAGACTTCCAACTGCACTAGCATAAGGTACTCTACACATGTCCTCCACCTCACTAGGAGATTTTGGACAATCATCTATAGATAAATTTGTTCCCACAGAAACAGGAACACATAGTGGTCTACAATCTACCATGCTGAACCTATCCAACAAATACTTCACATACTTACTCTGACTCAACCAAAGTTTTCTGTTAGACCTATCTCTACTGATTTCCGTACCCAAGATATACCTTTCTTCCCCAAGATCTTTCATCTCAAATTGTGCTGACAACTGAGATTTAAAATAAAAAATCATACCCTTACCCTTCCCAAATAGAAACATATCATCAACATATAATGCAACAATAAGAAGATGATCATTTTCAACTCTAAAATAAACACAATGATCTGATTTTGATCTTACAAATCCAATTGACAACACAAAGGCATCAAAATTAAGGTACCACATCCTAGGAGATTGCTTCAAACCATATAGAGATTTCTTTAATCTGCAAACTAAGGATTCTTTACCTTTAACAATGTAGTGCTCAGGCTATGACATATAAATCTCTTCCTCCAAATCACCATGAAGGAAAGTTGTCTTCACATCCATCTATTCTATCTCTAAATCATATAATGCAGCAAGAGATAACAAAAATCTAATGGATGTCAACTTTGCAATAGGAGAGAATATTTCACCATAATCTATTCCCTCTCCCCATGAATACCTATTTGCAACCAATCTAGCTTTGTACCTTTCAACATTGCCATCTGCAAAAAATCTCTTCTTGAACACCCAGTTACAGCCAACAGATTTTCTCCCTTTAGGAAAAGGTACAAGGTCCCAAGTTTTGTTTTTCTCCAATGAAGACATCTCATCATCCATAGGCTCAATCTAGGAACCTGCATCTTCCATGCCCAAAGCCTTTTCATAGATCTAGGCTCATCAATGTTAGTAATCAAAGCAAAAGCACAATGAGAATCTAACATAGAATAACCAAACCTTTCTGGTTGTTTTCTTTCTCTGGTGGATCTCCTCAAGGGCTGAGGTTGAGGTTGTTTTTCCTCTTCTTCTGAGCTATCAGAGATCTCCTCATCATTAGTCCCAACATGGTTTCTCTGTTTAGTTTTCTCAGGGGTAGGAGGAAACTAAACAACATCTTTTTTCTTTTCCTTTTCAGCCAGTTGTAGCACAATAGGAGAAGGTGTTAGCTCTCTGAAAATAACATTTCTACTGTGCAACACCTTACTAGTCACAGGATTCCAAAGATTGTATCCTTTTACACCAACACTATATCCAATGAAAATACATTTTATAGCTTTGTTTTCAAACTTAGATCTTTTCTCCTTTGGAACATGTGCATAAGCTTCACAACCAAAAACATAAAGATGTCTAATTAAAGGCTTCTTACCAGACCACAACTCCATGGGTTTCTTACCAACAAGAGCTGATGTAGGAGATCTATTAACCAGATAGCAAGTAGTGGCCATAGCTTCAGCCCAAAACCTTTGTTCTAAACTAGCTCCACTAAGCATACTCCTAACCTTCTGCATCAGTGTCCTATTCATTCTCTTTGCAACTCCATTTTGCTGCGAGGTATGAGGAGTTGTCTTATGCCTCTTGATACCTCATTCTTTATAGAACTATTCAAACTCTATGGAACAAAACTCACCACCATTATCAGTTCTCACACACTTGATTCTTTTACCAGTCTGATTCTCCACGAGAGCCTTAATTTCCTTGAACCGACTAAAAATTTGTCTTACTTTTCAGGAAATATATTAAAGTCCTTATGCTTTAATCATCTATAAAACATACAAATTATACAGAACTGGAGATAGAAGGAACTTTTGTAGGACCAAAAACATCAGAATGAATAAGATCCAAAAGTCCAGAAGACTTGTGAGAATTGGAGTAGAACTAAACATGATTTTGCTTACCATAAACACAATGTTCATAGAAATCAAACTCAAGATTACAATCATTTAGCCCCTCGATGAAATTTTTAGTTTTCAAAATCCTAAGACCCTTCTCACCAATTTGGCGAAATCTCGTATGCCACAACATTGTCTTTTCTATAGGAATCTTGCCTTCCAAAGTGTTTGCACCCTTAGGTACACTTATTGCACTACCATCAGAACCCATTGCCACAGTCTTCTTTACTACTCGTTCAGATGGTGGGGATGAAATGATAGCCACTCTCTCCTTTGAAATAGAAGAACTATTGCACAGAGTAATTCATGAACCAAGCTAAAATTAACAACCTCTCCTTGTACCTCTAGCGAGTACCATAGAACCTCTCATCATCTTGCATCCATCTTTTGAAAAGACAACTTGCACACCTACATCATTCAACATACTTACAGATAATAGGTTTCATCCCAAACCTGGAATGTGCATAACTCCATTGATTCCCTTTACTCATCCATCAGGAAATCTTAGAGTGACCCTTCTACGTCCAACTATCTTTAGGTAAGAATCATCACCCAAGTACACCTTTCCACCGTCGAACTCTTCATATTTTGAGAACCAGTTTTGATGAGAGGTCATGTGAAAAGAAGCACCTGAGTCTACCAACCACACATCATTAGATGCATGGGCTACCAAAGCTACAATAAAAGCATCTCCATCTTCTTGAAATTTTTTGGAAGCTGAATCTAAGCCTTTCTTCTTCTTCTTCGGTTCTTTGCAATCCCTCCAGAAGTGCCCAGATTTATCACAATTCCAACATTTCACCTTGGACTTTCCAAGAGTCTTATAACTCCCACAAGATTTGGATTTTCCCTTCTTTGACCTGTTGTCATTCTACTTTCCTCTGTCGTTGCATCTCCCACGAACAATAAGGGCTTCCTTAGATGACTCCAAATTCTTTCTTCACATCTCCTTAGATAGCAATGAAGACACCACATCATCCATACAGAATGTGACTATAGTACTTCTGAGAGCCATCACAAGATGGTCCCATGAATATGGAAAGGAACAAAGCAGGGTCACACAACGATCATCCCCCTCGATCTTGGCACCAGATGATGCCAACTATGCAATCAATAAATTGAATGTGTTGAGATGATCAGTTATAGATTCACCTTCCTCCATTCTCAAAGGATACAACTTATTTCTCAGGAACAACTTATTCACCAGAGATTTGGCCTGATAAATAGACCCAAGCCGTTTCCACAAAGAATTTGTAGTAGTCTCATCAAGAACATTCAAAAGAATGACATCTGCTAGACAGAGTCTCATGAGACCCTTAGCCTTCCAATCCTTGACCTCCCAATCCACTTGACATATCATTGTAGGTTTCACATCAAGTGAAGAAGCCTCCCATAGATTGTGGTCTTCAAGCATGTCTTCCATCTTGAGTTTCCACAACTCAAAATTAGTGCCATTAAATTTCTCCACCTCCATTCTACCGTACGAGGAACTTTCCATCTCAATCTACAAATAAGATTCAGAATGCTCTGAACAAAAATCCCACTCAACTTGGGATTAGCTCAAAAAACCCTACCCAACAACTAGGATCAAAATTTGATCATGCTTTGATACCAATTATAAGGAAACTCAGGTGGAGAAACAACTTCCTACACTAATCTCTTAAGGAAAGTATTGTGCAAATTCTTTTAAATCCTTACAATTTCAGATTTTTTAACTACTTTAACAATGATATTGCAGCCATATACCATGCATATAGAAAATAGAGAATGACACAAAGATTTAACCTGGGGAAACCTTTCGGTAAAAACCCTAGCACTCCAAAACCTGCACAATGTATTTATCAAAACTATTGCAGTTTACAATACACTTGTAATGCAAGTTCTTTCAGAAGACTTCCAACTCTTGAAGACAAATTGTGGCAGCATAAAAAATGTTCCAACAATAAACTTACTTCTACTTTCTCCACAACCCTAAAAACACTTATATCATGTGCTTCCCTTTTTAGGGTAACTTCCAAAGATTTCCATATTAGGGTTTTACCATTCTCCTAGAAAATAGGAACCCAAAAAAAAATTTCATGATTGGGGAAGAGTGTATAGTACTCAACTTTATCAGTTGCCACATGTCTTCACCCATCATTGAAACTTCCAGACATAACTCTTACGTGTCATAGGAATCCGTCATAACTGTTTCAGCCATGATCTCCTTATACAATTCAAGATGCTGACACATCAAGTGGAGTGACACATCAACATGCCAACTAGACATGTACACTCACACTTAATTACATTATTTGCAAGAAATACATTTTACCAAAAGAATAATAAGAATAGGATTTATCCAAGGTTGAGACACCTTATTCCTAATAGTAATATTAGTTTGAATATCAATACTATTTAACTATTAGGAGATTAGGTCATTTTCCTCCAAGAATTATTTACCCCTTTGGATGGAATTGCTTTTGTTTATGTAGTTAAAGTGCACTTGTGGATTTAGGCGTACCTACCTTGCCTCAATCGAGTTAGAATTGTAGAGGCACTTGTGTGTGCCAATCAGTTGGCCTCAAAATGGTCGAGCATTTCTTAGCACTGACAAATTGGTGACTATAGTGGGGCCACTATAAGTAAAGGATAGTTTCAAAAGCTTTGGTTACTATTACATAGACTCTATGGAGATAGAACTTAGAATCAGTTATATGATTCTATCCTTCTTATGAAGAAGGTGGTGACTCTAATGAACAAAGAATTTCAGTGAGTGCCTCTACTAAGAGAGAAAACTCAAAAGGAGATAGGAAGATAGCCTGGAAGGGATAAGAAATTTTCATTTAATTAGTAATAGAAGGTATATTACATGATGTTTAGAATTATGTTCAAAAGGTTTTTGATTCCCGTTGATGCTAGGCCTTTGGATCTTAGAAATTTTCAATGCAGTTCTAATGAATTGTTTTCACAACTTTCGGAGAGGGTTCCTAAGTTTTATGGAAATTGTGATGAATCAACTCTTGATCATTTGGATGCTTTTCATATATTCCTTGATAATTATGAGGTCCATACAGAAGATGATTTCATAACCATTTCATCCATGATCTCTTTACACAATTCAAGATGCTAACACATCAAGTGGAGTGACACATCAACATGCCAACTAGACATGTACACTCACACTTAATTACATTATTTGCAAGAAATACATTTTACAAAAAAAAAAAAAAGAATAGGAATTATCGAAGGTTGAGATACCTTATTCCCAACATTCTCCCACTTGTCGAACACCTTGTAAGAGCAATAAGAACATAACATGAACTAACCGTTATAGGCCAAAATGCCCATAGACTCTGAACACCATCTCAACTTCTTAGTGCCCATTGGTTTCATTAATGCATCTCCAACATTCTTCATAGTATCTAACCTCTCCAAATTTACCTTTCCATCTTCCACCGTATCTCTCACAAAGTGAAACTGCACATCAATGTGCTTCGTTCTATAATGAAAATTTGGATTCTTTGCAAGGCAAATAGCGCTCTAACTGTCACACCAAATAGTAATCTATTCGGCATCAACACCAACATCAAAACACAATCTCCTAAGCCAAATGGCTTCCTTATAAGCATGAGTAGCAGCCATGTACTCAGCTTCTATAGTGGACAAAGCAACCACAAGTTGTCTCTTACTCATCCAACTAATAGTACAACCAAACATAGTGAACACATAAGCACTAGCGGATCTCCTGCTATCAATATCAGCTGCCCAATCTGAATCCACAAACCCATCAATACAAATTGAATGTAGAGATCTAGAAGAGTTATCATGGTAACATATGGAGTAATCTGCTGTACCCCTCAAATATCTAAATACTCACTTAACTGCATCCCATTGTACCCATCCAAGGTTAGCCATAAATTGACTCAGGACTCCCACTGCTTGGGCAATGTCTGGTCTAGTACAAACCATAGCATACATAAGACTACCAACTGCACTAGCATAAGGTACTCTATACATGTCCTTCACCTCACTAGGAGATTTTGGACAATCATCTATAGATAAATTTGTTCCCACAGAAATAGGAACACATAGTGGTCTACAATATGCCATGTTGAACCTGTCCAACACACACTTCACATACTTACTCTGACTCAACCAAAGTTTTCTATTAGACCTATCTCTACTGATTTCCATACCAAAGATATAGCTTGCTTCCCCAAGATCTTTCATCTCAAACTGTGCTGACAACTAAGATTTAAAATCAGAAATCATACCCTTACCCTTCCCAAATAGAAACATATCATCAACATATAATGCAACAATAAGAAGGCGATCATTTTCAACTCTGAAATAAACACAATGATCTAATTTCGATCTTACAAATCCAATTGACAACACAAAGGCATCAAACTTAAGGTACCACATCCTAGGAGATTGCTTCAAACCATATAGAGATTTCTTTAATCTACAAACTAAGGATTCTTTACCTTTAATAATGTAGTGCTCAGGCTGTGACATATAAATCTCTTCCTCCAAATCACCATGAAGGAAACCTATCTTCACAACCATTTGTTCTATCTCTAAATAATATAATGCAGCAATAGATAACTAAAATCTAATGGATGTCAACTTTGCAACAAGAGAGAATATTTCACCATAATCTATTCCCTCTACCTATGAATACCTGTTTGCAACCAATCTAGCTTTGTACCTTTCAACACTGCCATCTGCACAAAATTTCTTCTTGAACACCCATTTACAACCAACGGATTTTCTCCCTTTAGGCAAAGGTACAAGGTCCCAAGTTTTTTTTTTCTTCAATGATGCCATCTCATTATCCATAGCCTCAATCTAGGAACCTACATCTTCCATGCCCAGAGCCTCTTTCACAGATATAGGCTCATCAGTGTCAGTAATCAAAGCAAAAGCACAATGAGAATCTAACATAGAATAACCAAACCTTTCTGGTTGCTTTCTTTCTCTCGTGGATATCCTCAGGGGATGAGGTTGAGGTTGTTCTTCCTCTTCTTCTAAACTATTAGAGATCTCCTCATCATTAGTCCCAACATGGTCTCTCTGTTCAGTCTTCTCAGGGGTAGGAGGAAACTCAACAACATCTTTTTCCTTTTCTTTTTCAGCTGGTTGTAGCACAATAGGAGAAGGTGTTAGCTCTCTGAAAATAACATTTCTACTGTGCAACACCTTACTAGTCATAGGATTCCAAAGCTTGTATCCTTTCACACCAACACTATATTCGATAAAAATACATTTTATAGCTTTGTTTTCCAACTTAGATCTTTTCTCCTTTGGAACATGTGCATAAGCTTCACAACCAAAAACACAAAGATGTCTAATTAAAGGCTTCTTACCAGACCACACCTCCATGGGTGTCTTACCAACAAGAGCTAGTGGAGGAGATCTGTTAACCAAATTGCAAGCAGTGGCCATAGCTTCAGTCCAAAACCTTTGTTCTAAACTAGCTCCACTAAGCATACTCCTAGCCTTCTCCATTAGTGTCCTGTTCATTCTCTCTGCCACTCCATTTTTCTGTGAGGTATGAGGAGTTGTCTTATGCCTCTCGATACCTCATTCTTTATAGAACTATTCAAACTCTATGGAACAAAACTCACCACCATTATCAGTTCTCACACACTTGATTCTTTTACCAGTCTGATTCTCCATGAGAGCCTTAAATTCCTTGAACCAACTGAAAACCTGTGTCTTACTTTTCAAGAAATATATCCAAGTCCTTTTGCTTTAATCATCTATAAAAGATACAATGTATATAGAACTAGAGATAGAAGGAACTTTTATAGGACCAAAAACATTAGAATGAATAAGATCCAAAAGTCCAGAAGACTTGTGACAATTGGAGTAGAACTGAACATGATTTTTCTTACCATAAACACAATATTCACAAAAATTGAACTCGAGATTACAATCATTTAGCCCCTTGATGAAAGTTTTAGTTTTCAAAATCCTAAGACCCTTCTCACCAATGTTGCCAAATCTCGTATACCACAACATTGTCTTTTCTATAGGAATCTTGCCTTCCAAAGTGTTTGCACCCTTAGGTACACTTATTGCACTGCCATCAGAACCCATTGCCACAGTCTTCTTTACTACTCATTCAGATGGTGGGGATGAAGTGATAGCCACTATCTTCTTTGAAATAGAAGAACTATTGCACTGAGTAATGCATGCATCAAGCTGAAACAATGATGAAGGGTGCTCCCCTTAATACCACAAACACATAACAAAAATAGATAAACAACAATAATAATATGTAAGAACAAAAAATTGGCTTCTTATTATCTCCACAAATGTGGAATTACAAACTTTCAAAATTACAATATGCAAAGCCACATGGACATTCCCTTACAATGTTTTGTAGGACAAAGCCTTGAATCAATACCCAGATCTACTACCCAGAACTATTCTGAACTGCCTAAGACAATAATACAACCTTCCTTATATAGGCAATTTTCCACCACCTGGGAAGGTTCTAGAATTTTAGCCAATAAGGCCGACCAAACTTAGAATTATTTTATTTTACATTTTATTACATCATAGTCTGCTCAAGATAACCTTTGAAACCCGAACAAAAATTTTGAAGAAAATTATTTTCCACCATTTTAGGTGGCCCAACTTCTGAAGACCATAAGTCATCACTAGTTGACCCGATCAGCTATTATAACCCCATTTCTGAAACGCCACGAAGCTCTCTACAGGCTTGACCCGGACAAGCACCCGTCACCCAAATTTTTGACCTCATCCAGGGCCTCTAAAGCCTTCAAAACTGAGTTCAAAGTTTCTGTACCCTATTGCCAATACCGAAAATCTTCAATATCTTCCAATGTACAATTGATTTGGTAATGAAACTTTACTGGTAGACTTATATGACCAAAATGAACCTCCAAGAAAGAAATCAGATCATTCTGAGCACATACAAAAATTACCAAAAATAGTAACTTTCCATAAATAGCAGCTCTGCACAAAATAGCCCTTATTGAATATAAAAACAAAAATATTTTTTTTTGGGTGATGCAAGATTGCTCTTACACCCAGGATGCTCCTGCATCAAACAAACTACCTCTAATTGTACCTCTAGCGAGTACCATAGAACCTCTCATCATCTTGCATCTATCTTTTGAAAAGACAACTTGCACACCTACATCATTCAGCATACTTACAGATAATAGGTTTCATGCCAAACCTGGAATGTGCATAACTCCATTGATTCCCTTTACTCATCCATCAGGAAATTTGAGAGTGACCCTTTCGCATCCAACCATCTTTAGGTAAGAATCATCACCCAAGTACACCTTTCCACCATTGAACTCTTCATATTTTGAGAACCAATTTCGATGAGAGGTCATGTGAAAAGAAGCACCCGAGTCTACCAACCACACATCATTAGATGCATGGGCTGCCAAAGCTACAATAAAAGCATCTCCATCTTCTTGAGATTTTTTGGAAGCTGAATCTGAGCCTTTTTTTCTTCTTCTTTGGTTCTTTGCAGTCCCTCCAGAAGTGTCTAGATTTATCACAGTTCCAACATTTCACCTTGGACTTTTCAGGAGTCTTAGAACTCCCACGGGATTTGGATTGGCCCTTATTTGACTTGTTGTCATTCTGCTTTCCTCTTTCGTTGGATCTCCCATGAACAACAAGGGCTTCTTTAGATGAATCCGAAGTCTTTCTGCACATCTCCTCAAATAGCAATGAAGACACCACATCATCCATATAGAATGTGACTATAGTACTTTTGAGAGCCATCAAAAGATGGTCCCATGAATCTGGCAAGGAACAAAGCAGGGTCATACAATGATCCTCCTCCTCGATCTTGGCACCGGATGATGCCAACTATGCAATCAATAAATTGAATGTGTTTCCACAAAGAATTTGCAGTAGTCTCATCAAGAACATTCAGAAGAATGACATCTACTAGACAAAGTCTCATGGGACCCTTAGCCTTCCAATCCTTGACCTCCCAATCCACTTGAGATATCACTGCAAGTTTCACATCAAGTGAAGTAGCCTCCCATAGATTGTGGTCTTCAAGCATGTCTTCCATCTTGAGTTTCCACAACTCAAAATTAGTGCCATTAAATTTCTCCACATCCATTCTACTGTATGAGGAACTTGCCATCTCAATCTGCAAATAAGATTCAAAATGCTTTGAACAAAAATCTCACTCACCTTCAGATTAGCTCAAAAAACCCTACCCAACAATTAGGATCAAAAGTTGATCAGGCTCTAATACCAATTGTAAGGAAACTCAGGTGGAGAAATAACTTCCTACACTAATCTCTTAAGGAGAGTATTGTGCAAATTCTTTTAAATCCTCACATTTTCAGATTTGTTAACTACTTTAACAATGATATTGCAGCCATATACCATGCATATAGAAAATAGAGAATGACACAAAGATTTACCTTGGGGAAACCTTTTGGTAAAAACCCTAGCACTCCAAAACCTACACAATATATTTATCAAAACTATTGTAGTTTACAATACACTTGCAATGAAAGTTCTTTCAGAAGACTTCCAACTCTTGAAGACAAATCGCAGCAGCATAAAAAAATGTTCCAACAATACACTTACTTCTAATTTCTTCACAACCCTAAAAAACACATATATCATGTGCTTCCCTTTTTAGGGAAACTTCCAAAGATAGCCATATTAGGGTTTTACCATTCTCCGAGAAAATAGGAACCCAAAAAAAAATTCATGATTGGGGAAGAGTGTATAGTACTCAACTTTATCAATTGCCAAATGTCTTCACCCATCATTGAAACTTCCAGACATAGCTCTTACGTGTCATAGGAATCCATCATAACCATTTTAGCCATGATCTCCTTACACAATTCAAGATGCTGACACATCAAGTGGAGTGACACATCAACATGCCAACTAGGTATGTACACTCACACTTAATTACATTATTTGCAAGAAATACATTTTACAAAAAAAGTAATAAGAATAGGAATTATCCAAGGTTGACACACCTTATCCCTAATAGTAATATTAGTTTGAATATCAATACTATTTAGGTATTAGGAGATTAGGTCATTTTCCTCCAAGGATTATTTACCTCTTTGGATGGAATTGCTTTTGTTTGTGCGTGTGTTTGTGCAGTTAAAGTGCACTTGTGGATTCAGGCCTACCTTCCTTGGCTCAATCAAGTTAGAATTGTAGAGGCACTTGTGCGTGTCAGTCAGTTGGCCTCAAAATGGTAAAGCATTTTTTAGCACCGGCAAATTGGTGAGTATACTGGGGCCACTATAAGTAAAGGATAGTTTCAGAATCTTTGGTTACTATTACATAGACTCTATAGGAGATAGAACTTAGAATCAGTTATATGATTTTATCTTTCTTATGAAGAAAGTGGTGACTCTATTGAATAAAGAATTTCAGTCAGTGACTCTACTGAGAGAGAAAACACAAAAGGAGATAGGAAGATAGCCTAGAAGGGATAAGAAATTTTCATTTAATTAGTTATAGAAGATCTATTACATGATGTTTAGAAATATGTTCAAAAGTTTTTTGATTCCCATTGATGCTAGGCCTTTGGATCTTAGAAAGTTTCAACACAGTTCTAATGAATTGTTTTCACAACTTTCGCAGAGGGTTCCTAAGTTTTATGGAAATTATGATGAATCAACTCTTGATCATTTGGATAATTTTCATATATTCCTCGATAATTATGAGGTCCATACAGAAGATGCTTCCATGAAGTTTTTTGCATGGTCATTAAAAAGTAATTCACAAGAAGTATATGAATCGGTACCCACACATTTTATTTCATCATGGTGAAAGTTTGAGAAATGGTTTGTTTACACATTTCATGATGCCAGTAGTGAAGAAGAAAACATGTGCTATGAATGATATGAAGACCATAGTTCTAGCATGGAAGTTGATCCAAAATACATTGTTGAAGCAGAATTGTACAAATCCCCTTTGGATACATTCTTCAATTTGGAAAGATATGAAGGAGAATCTACAATACATGTGTTCATGAGAATGATAAGGATTTATCAGAAAATAACTTCTGATATAAGCCATGATTTTTTAAATAAAATATACAATTTAGGAGTAACTCGTGATCAGGTAAAGCTTATTCTTAAAATTGTATACAAAGATGTAATGGAAGAAGATGATAAAGTTACAAAAGGGGCACAAAAACCTAATAATATTCTAGATTCAGATGAACAAGAAAATTCAAATCAGGTTGAAGAAGAATCTATACATGGTAAGATTTGTGTGGAGATAGGTATCAATGGCCATGATGGTGAGGAAGAAAATCACCTTAGTACAGAATAAATTTCAGGTTTTTTGGATGTTGAATATCATAGGTATGTTCAAAAGAATGGTTTAAATTTTTCCTATAATCATTAGGATGAGCATGATCAGGTTATATTTGATACAATAAAATCTCAAAGGAATGAAACATTTGATGAAGGAAATATGTTTATGAATGGTTTTGAAAAAGATGAAGAATTTTCTAGATATGCAAAATGTGTTAATCCATTATGTGAAATAAATGAAATCTCTCCACACTATGAAGGTGAATTGGATACAATATATGAGCATGAAGAAATTTTAGCAGAGAATATTTGTGAAGATATTGGTTCCATTTATAAAGCAAGTAAGGAACCTCAAGAAAATTCTTGTCATAAGGATGTACATCACAATATTTCAAGTGATGAAATATTGAAAAGCCCTCAAGGAGGTAAGCGCAGAATTTTTATTCCATTTTTTGAAACGGCAAAAAGGGGTATGACCAACATTAATGAAATATTCCCCAAAAATGTTCTTGAAAATAATAACATATGTTGGAAAGCATTACGTGAAGGAGAAGAAGAAAAGAAGGCATTTAGTAATTACCTAACATTTTTTAATTTTCTATATAATGAAAATGACAAAGTGATATGATGATGTGGTTGAAAAGAAAAGATTATTATTCCAGAAAAATATGACTGGAAATAAATTTCACCTTAATATGTTTTGGGTACATAGTGCAAATGACAAAAAATTAGTGGAGTGTATGGTGCTTCAAAATGTAATTATTTTAAAGGAGAAATTTTGGGATTCACATAAGAATATTGCATATTCAAAAAGGAGGTTATACAGTAAAAAAAATATCCAGATTTATGACATTCAAAATTTCTATGAAAATTACATTTGGATGAAATTTGCATAGAACGGAAATATGAATAATAAAAAGGAAAATGTGGTGCCTCCAGATATTGGGGCAGGTAAGTATGTTTTTACCATATTTTTTCTCTATATTTATGTTATGTTCTATATGTTTTTCATTTTATTTAATGTCATATTAATAGATTGTAGTCCTTCAATTTATATTAATTGGATTTATTTATCATTTCATTATATGTAGCCACTAAATTTCCTAACTAATTATTTTGGATAAAAAAATATGTAATAATAAATAAATCCTTACTTTAATCTTGTAAATAGTTACTACGAGTATTTGAATATGATGATAGAAGGATTCATTATATACAGACATATTACATCATTCAAAACATTCAAAATATCTAGAGCCTACAAATAGATCTATATTGAAGGAGTTTTCCACACGCCTTGTCATTTGAGTAGTGATCAGAAACAAGTGTTGGAGGAATGGCATGATAAATGTGTTAAAGGTAGTGGGGCACGTTTTTATTATTACAGCAGAGATTTGAAGTCAATTTTTTACTATAAATCATTTTTTATACATCTAGAAAGGTTCCCATACCATTCTCTATATATAAAAAATGAATTTTTGCATTTTTACATATTTTTGAGATGCCAGCAACCTTAAAAAATGCCCAAAAATTTGCAAAAATAGCTAGCTGATTTTATAACAACAAAGTTTCTATTTAAAATGTAGTTGCGGATGTAAAGCCACATTCTAAGTCTCAAAGTCATTGTTAATAATGGAGCAACATTTATGGACTGTGCACAAATGGAAGTGATTGAAGAATATGCACACAATGGATTCTTGATATCGGTTTCATGAAGAAAGTTTATTAGTTTATTGAGAACAATTTTGTAACCAGTACCCATGGCAATGAATGGTTCATAATAGTATTACGAGATTATGTGCATTTGAAATATATTTTATTTATTGTTTGTGGTAGTCATGGATTAGTTTTCTAAATACTCTATTCGTTGGGATATAAGTCATCTACTGGTACCATGTTTTTAAGGTTTCAATAAATGAAAATCAAGAATTTTGTTTGTTGTTCAGTTTGAGTAAATTGATTGTATTAGGTCGAAGATTAGTTGCTCGGCTAGGAGAAACTAAATTCAAATAAGGTTCGATATCTTGGACTGTGGAAGGTATCCAATTTCTTTGAAACTATGAAATCCCGATTTGGGATAAACTGAATCGAATTCTTGTGAGACCCAGAAGAGTATATGTGTGCAAAGTCTCTGGTATTCAGTGTAGCTAGAAGATATTTCTATCATTCCCAAAATACAGTCAGCCAATTTCATCATTCCCATATGTGTGTGTGTGTGTATATATATATATATATATATATATATATATATATATATATATATGTATATATATATATATATATATATATGTATATATATATATATATATATATATATATATATATATATATATGTATATATATATATATATATGTATATATATATATATATGTATGTATGTATGTATATATATATATGTATGTATGTATATATATATATATATGTATATATATATATATATATATAGATATCTACACACACACACACATATATATATATATATATATATTTATATATACATACATATATACATATATACATATATATATGTATATATAGATATATATATATATATATCTATGTATGTATATATGTATGTATATATATATATATGTATATATATATATATATATATATATATATATATATATATATATATATATATATATATATATATATATATATATATATATATATATATATATACATATGTATATGTATATGTATATGTATATATATATGTGTGTGTGTGTGTGTGTGTGTGTGTGTGTGTGTGTGTGTACATATATACCTATATGTACATATACACATATATGTACATATATATACATACACACATATATATATATATATATATATGCACACACACACAC
>BSBK01011421.1:0-87500 GCA_027943335.1 Chamaecyparis obtusa
TATACATACATACATATATACATACATACATACATTATACATACATACATACATACATATATACATATATATATATATGTACATATATATGTATATATATATATATAATATATGTATATATGTATGTACATATATATATATATATATGTATATATATATTATATATATATATATACATACATACATATGTATATATATATAATACATACTAAATATATATATATTATATATATATTATATATATATATTATATATATATATATATATATATATTATATATATATATTATATATGTATTGTATGTATGATATATGTATATGCATATCTATATATATATATATATATATATACATACATATATATATATATATTTATATGGTATATCTATATATATATATATATATATATATATATACATATATATATATATATATATATATATATATATATATATATATATATATATATATATATATATATATGTATATGTATATCTATATATATATATATATACATACATATATATATATGTGGTGTGTGTGTGTGTGTGTGTGTATGTATATCTATGTATGTATGTATGTTTGTATGTATGTATGCATGTATGTATATGTATATATGTGTTATATTATACTAATTATAATTGGTGGTCCCATAATAGGCTCCCACTTTTTGGCCAACTTTGACACTGAAATCAACATTCTGAAAAAAGTCCTTCACTTTCAAACACCTATTGCCACAAAACTAATAGGAATTTGAAGATGATGTAAGGTAGAGTATTGAATAATTTTCTTTCTAGTTTCTAAATATTTTTTTTTTTAACTTAAATTTTATTTGAATCGATTTTTCTTTCTCTTCAAAAAGTGGTTTGTGTGAAAAATCAGTGTTTTTAAGGAGTGAATGTCACTTATATTAGCATAATGTTTTAAAATTTTTATTATGATGTAATTAGTTTGAGGTTATATTTTGACTTCAATATCTAATGGATGGAATTGGTTTCATTCATTTTTGGTTCAATATTTTACACTTTATTATGTTCTAAAGTGAGATTAATTATAATTTAGACATTCCTTCTTTTGGATCGGTCTAACTTGATCTATATATATCAAAATTCATTTTTACTTTTTTTGATAGAAAGGTAACAAATATACATTTTTCCTACATATTTTTCATAATTTTTTTAATTTTTAAGTTACTATTTTTCCCAAAGCATTGAAGAGACGGGTTGTTGAATGGCCAAACCTATGTTTAATTAAAGTTAATTTTCAAAGTGACAATGAACTCAATATGTATTAAAATTATAGTCTCTAGAAAGCTTACTCAAAGTAGCATCGTCTAGCATTTTTTGTTTTAGAATATCATCTTGTTAGTCTTTTTTTTGGGCTATGAAATACTTTTTGTTTTGCATCCTAATAAAAATTTCAAATTTGGGGTCTTCGTGTGAAGACCCCTTGGGAAAAATCTAATGGGAACAAGCCCCAACATACTTTTACTTGACCTGGTTCACCCAAATTAGGTCGGCTAATTATGGTAGTTTTTTTGGCATGGTATAAAAGAAAATGTTTTTTTTTTCATTTTTCACACAATTGCAATCAACTTAATTCACATTTTTTACTATTGCTCTGATTTTTTGAAAGACATTTTTTCGGAGGATAATTTCTATTGGTTTTTTAATCAAAGACATGTTTTTGGAGGAGAATTTATATAGGCATTTTTATCAAAGACAATTGTTTGGAGGAGAATTGGTATTGGTGTTTTTAAGAAAGATGGTTTTTTGGAGAGGAGAATTACTAGTAAGGTGATTTTTTCTAAGACATTGTTTTGAAGAGGAGAATTAGTATTGCCAAATTTTTAGAAGAATTTTTTTTGGAGAGAATAAATGGGGAACAAGAAGGGAAGACAAAGTAAATGTGCAAGAAAAAGGTGACCTAGTACTAAACCAAGAAATCGTGAAGTTGCATTGACGTATTATTATACAACCAAAAATGGTATGGACCTATCTAGCTCTAATTTTGTGTTCCAAATTTTATGGACCTATGCTCTATTTTTCTCTAATTTGATTTATTTTTGTGTATGTAGCTCATATTCAACATGGTCAAGGTGAAGGAGAAGCTCAAGTGGGAGAGTCAAAATAACTTCAATAAATGAATGTTGAAGAAGGGTTGGGATCAGTCCCTATGGAAGCTCAAGAAATTTATGTTGGAGAAGGCTCCGAATCACATGCTCCTATTGCTATGGATGAACTTATAGATATATCTCAAACTGTAAAGAGAAATATTAATTATAGAAACTTAGATCATTTACTTATAATGGATGTGAAGGAATCGAGATCATTTTCTAATGTTCAAACTTTAAGTCTTGCTAAGAAGAGGTCAATGTATAAGATTTCAAGAGAAATATTGGCTAAATTTCATAATTTTGAAATACTTGAACAAGCCTGATTTCTTTTAGTTGTACTTATAAACAAAAATTTGGAAGAGGCATTAAAATTATTGGGTATAGACACGACATCAAAGAAGAGAAAATTAGTTGACATGCAAACTGATATGACTAAAAATATTAGGAAAGGTTTGAACTAGGTAGGGAAGTGATCTTGAACTAAAGATAATACCATTACAAGAAGAGTTATGTTGACATCCATTGTAGGTAACACTATGCCCCAAAATAGACAAATATCTTCAATTTCATCTCAGATTGGTTTTAGTAAGAAAAAAAATATTGTGATATATTAAGAGGGGAATGCTTTTGGATATAGCACCTTGGAAGGAAATTGGGAAATAATGTGTAGAGCTCCTCATTTTGATAGGATTGATGAGGTGATCACATTATTTTGGAATGATAATACTCTTCCTTCATCAAATAGTAGAGATGTTATCAGACATAAAATTGTAGCTAATCAATAGGAACATCATACAAGACATTGGTTGGACACAACACAAGATGAAATGTATGTGTCATTTTGTAGTTCAAATCCTAATATAAATATTGTGAAAAAATTGTTTGAAATATTGAAGCCATATTATGTGAGAATAAACAAAGTGTTTTAAACTTGTTTTTGTCGTTATCATATTGAATTTGATCTCAACTATCAAGTTTTTTGAAAGTTTGTAGAAGACACTTATTGGTTTTGAATATTCTCCTCCTACTAGACGAAGTGAGTTCATATAATTCATTTTATGTGACAAAAGAGATGATACAGTTGGTCCAATAAAGGAATATGTGAAACATGTGCTTTTTAGCCCTTTTTCCTTTGAAAAATAAAAATATTGATGTTAAAAAGATGGTAAAATGTAAGAGTTACAAATATGTAAAGAATGAAACAAAATTTGGGAAAGAATCCAAAATATTAGAATATGTTGAAGAGGAACTAACTATTGGAGCATTTATGGAAAAATTTTTAAAATTGATTCAACCCTACATTCATCATGCGTTTTTGGCAAAGTTGCAAGCACAACAATTCCAAATACTGAGAGATACTTTCTCACTTGGAACTATTCTATCAATTGTTGATTTGGCAGAGAATTATTCATTTGTTCATCAAAAAGAAGTTCAATTAGAATACTATTTTTCAGAGCAGATTACTATTATCGTACATGTGTGTTATCGACATGCACAGTTAGATTTCGATGGTATTCAGAGCACATTTAAAGCACGGGTCATCAAGAAAGAATATCATTATTATATAAGTGATGATAAAGAGCATGACATTTAGTATGTAGAACACTGCTTCAAGATGTTTTTTGCAAATTTGAAAGAAAGACACGTAAAATTGATAAAGATAATTTTTGCTCAAATGGATGCACTGCACAATTCAAATAATCCAGACCATTTTATACACTATCTAGATATCATCATAATGAAAATATACCACATGTCTAGTGTTTCTTTGAGAGTTGACATGGAAAAGGTGAACATGATGGTGCTAGAGCTTGCATCAAATGTGCTCTACAAAAGTATTATATGAATTATAAGGGAGTTCATATAAAAAATGCACATGATGTTGTTGAATAGTGTAGGATATATTTTGCATCAAATTATGCATGGTTGCAAGCGGATAGAAAAGACACGATCTTTGCATTTAGTTATGTATAAAAAATGTGACAATTAGACGTTGGACACTAGGGACTACTCATGCTTGTCATTGTATTCTTGGCAACTATGAGGAATGAAAAAATCATGAATGTGGATATGTAAGTACTTGGAATATGGTGCCACTTGTTGTTACTAATATATTTGATAGAGATGAAGATGAAAACTTTGATGATTTTCCTTTGATTTCTACAAATTACGATCATATTTTAGGATTGGTCAAAATTGGTAACTATAATAAATTGAGTTTCACATTACATGGCATTGACTTGAAAGTGTTTGTGTGTGTGTGTGTTATAATAACCAAGAGGGGGGTGAATCAGTTAGATCGGTTATGCTACAGTCCCAAATATATTTAGATGTCCTTCACAAAACAATTCAACCAAATTATGTAGCTCAGTAACATAAAATATCAATCTATTTGTTCACTTTACTGATTACCAATAAATATCCAACTGTGGTTACCAACTAAATCAACTATGCAGCATGTAAAGTATGATAGAAAAACAATCATAACAAATAACACATAACACAATGATCTAACATGGAAACCTTGTTAAGGGAAAAACCCACCTGGGACCAGTAACCCAAAATAATTCACTCTTCTGAAGTGAGCTCAGTGAAGAGCCAACCCTGTTAAAGGTTACAATACACAATGTTAGGTGTGACCTAGTTAGAGGATTTATAACTAACAGTTAAATTTTGACCAGCATTCACTATGGGGTCAACAAGATAACACTTTACATTCAATAGAATGTCACATGATAGTACATAAGACTGTCAAGTCCACTTGGATAAGAGATTTTTTGAATCAATGGTTAAACTGATACAATAATGATCTGATTCAAATACAACTCAATTGTAGATATTCAGATCTATGCTAAGTCCTTATAAATAATCCTCTGATCACTAATAAATTCACTTCCTTCAATATCTCAACTCTCTTTCACTCGGTAAATGATTCTCTGACGCTCGATAAACCTCTGCAGCTCAATTCTTCAATAACTAGTTTGATCAAGAATGCATGAATATAGTCTTCACGTGAACTCTCTAAAGTCTCCTTCTTTCGGCATTGTTTCAACAATGAAACTCATATCTCTTATATAGATAGGTGAAACATTTTCATATCAACCATTAGATTTTTCCACTTAATCTCCTTCATCCATTTTGTCACTTAAACCTTCCTCGGTAGATGTTTTTATAACACATTTTGGTGTAGGAGGACACCTAGGCTAACCTCCATGCTTAGTTTTTTTTGTCTTATACTTGACTCTAGCCAAGTCAAGAAGAGTAGATTAATTTGTTTTAAGACCTTAGAAGGTCATTTTCTATGTGGGCTAAGTGAGTTAGTCACTAGGACTAAGGTCACACAAATAGCCAATGTTAGTAGTCTTTAAGTCCTTAGTGTTAGTAGTTGAGATAGAGTCTTTAATGTGTTCTAAACACATAATGTTGTTCTAAAGATGCCTTAGGGTAATTAATGGTCTTGGATTTGAAATATTGGAGGTTATCAGTCCTAAGAAGTAGGATGATGGCATAAATGAAAGATGCCAATTGTTGCAAAGAAGTTGTCATGACAACATTTGCAATTATTGCAAATGTTGCATGCAACTCAGTTATCCTTGGATCTCCTTGAGAATAGGAGGTGGGAGATAGGCCAGTAGGCCCTAAAATGAAGGAAATGGCATCTTATGTTTACTAAGGCTTGAATTTCTAGGTGTGGTATTCATTGTAATAGTTTGATTTTGATAATAGAGCTCTACAACACTGTTACCAGGAATATCCTGAGCTTTTGTGATAATAGTTATATCTAATGGATTGAAAGTGCTAAGTTAGTGATTACATAGTTTTCTTTAGGATATTTGAAGACAATTTCATTTAGGAATCAAGTTGTTTTAAGTAGTTTTACTATGTCAGTTAAATTATTATTTTTTTAGAGCTTCCACTGGTTCTCCTATGACAAGTTGGTGATTTCATGCCTTCCCCATGAAATATAGCCATTGGAAAAACCTAAGGATAGATGGAAATGCTAGGGGAGTCATTAGTGTACATAGTTTTAGGATAGAGCCAAGTTAGTGGTCTTGGTTATGAAAGTTCAAATATTTCTTGTAGGGTTGGAAGGTATAGTACGGCTCCAGTACTTTTTCTAGAATTTTATCATCTTATCTTAACATACTATGAGGATTGAGCCTATGTCAATCCATTATATCAAGTTTTAAGCAAGATTTGTACAAGGTTACAATTAGTCCTAAAAACTAGGCCTATTAGCCCTAGTTTTCCTAGATTGTAGGAAGGAATTGTATGGATGACCTAGGAAGGAAAAACTTGCAGAATCCTTTGTATAATCCAAAAGGGTATCCAAATCCCTGATTGGTTTTGTAAGGTTTTTGGAAAAGTTTTGCAAGAATTGGCAAAAAGCTTCTACAAAATGCTACAAGGATTAGGCCTATTTTTAAGGTCTCTAGATGATGAACTATTGAAGATAGTAAGGATATGATTCAAGATCCTTCTAAAATAGAACAAATGGACCAAGTTATGAATGTTTTCACAAGGATGAAGACCTCTATAATGAAGATTGAATTTGGTGAATAATTGGCACTTAGAGCTTTCTAAGTGAGTGAGGAGAATTGTACTAAATCTAGGGTTTTAGTCTTTCAAGGTTAGGCACAAGAGTTAGAACACTTAGAGAAGAGTTAGCATTGGAATTAGTTAATCATCTAAGCCAATTAGGACCTAGAGGAGACTAGGTTCCTAGAAGAGACAAGCTAGGTCTCTTGGATCCAGTGAAAGCAAGCCTTGGAACACTCACATGATATTGGTATCAAAGCTTGAATTGATCAGGCTTGTGGTGGATGTTGTAGCCTACTGAATTAGTGGGAGAAAATACACCTGTTGGATTAGTAGAAGACAAAACCATGGTGACTAATGCTGAGTTAGCCAAGAAGGTTGAGGAACAAGAAGAAGACAATAAGTTGCTAAGAGAAAGACTACCTCAAATGGAGAAGCTCTTGGGTGAAGTCCAAGACAAAGCTGATAAGGTTAAGGAAAAGATTGACCAAAAGGAAGAAGCTAAAGCAAGGGAGAAGGAATTAGAGTTGGAGGAGGAAGTGATGCAGGAGCATCCCAAGATCAAAGCTGTTGACTTAGATGTGGGTTTTGGTTAAGATTTACTTCAGAGGGTCAAAAATTTTGACTCGGATGTGGGTTTGGCTGAAATTTTACAGGAAGTTGCATGAGGAGGAGTTATTTAGATTTCCGATGGAGCTCAGCTTGATAGGTGGCTATTTCAACATTTTTTTGGGAGCCTAAAATATCATCTTGGCCTCTGAAATTGACTTTTAGTGTATTTTTTTAGTTTTTTAGAAAGTTGTTTTTGTAATAAATCTGAAATCATATTCTTGATTTTGTAGATTAGTTGGAAATTCATCTTGCCTTATTTGCAGGCATCTTTTGGGAAAAATCAAGATTAATAGGATGGGTTTTGAAAATTACCAAAAATTGAAAAATATAATTTTTTCTGAAAATCTGCCAAATATGGTATTTTTTTGGAATTGTAATATGCAATCATTTTCTTTCATTGTAGAGGCAGAGTAGAGTTGGAGAAGTTTAAAGAAGAATATGGCATTCTGAAACTTTGGTGTTCTATATTTTTCTAAGTTATTGTTTGAAGGGTTTGGGATACATCATTTGGTATCAGAGTAGGAAGATGGCTGGAAGAGGAAGAGGAAGAGGAAGAGGAGGTGTCACGCTGATGCAAAGATTGATGCTGGATAGGCAGAGGCAGATTGAATGACTCAATGAGGGACTAGATAAACAAGGAATACATAGAGGGGATGAATCTAATGAAGAGGGAAATAGAAGAGGTACTGACCAAAATGAAGAAAATATAGAAGAAAGGCTAGAAGAAATCAGATATGAAGATAGAGTTCTCAAGGCTTTAGAAGGGAGAAGTGAATCAATCAAGATTGACATTTTTGACTATGCTGGTAGTCTTAAGCCAGAAGAACTAATAGACTGGCTAAATGAGATGGGAAATATTTTTGAATGGAAGTCTATGACAGAAGAAAAGAAGATGAGGCTTGCATGCACAAAGTTAAAGGGACATGCGATAATCTAGTGGGATCATCTCCAAAAGGAGCGAACAAAGAAAGGAAAGGATAAAATTAAAACATGGAGCAAAATGGAGAAAAAGATGAGACAAAAATTCTTACCTATGGATTATGCTCAAACACTCTTCCAAAGGTTTCAGAATTTGAAATAGAATTTGTCTTATGAGCAAGATTATATAGATGAGTTTTATAAGTTTTCCATCCATATAGAACATCAAGAAAGTAATGAACAGATGTCTACAACATATGTGAATTATTTGAAATACACTATTTGGGATGAGCTAAGCATGCATCAGATCAACTACATGGAGGATGCCTATCAGTTGGCTCTCAAGGTTGAAGAAAAAAAAAAAAGGCATTACAATCAAAGAAATAGAGGAGGATGAAGGGTACATAAACCCCATATCAAGGAGGCTCAAGTTCCAATCAAGGAGGTGAGAAATAAGAAGAATCACATCAGACTCCATCAAATCAACAAAGAGGAAGAGGATTTCAATGTGGTAGAGGCTATGGTAATGGAAGAGGATGGGAAGGCCAAAGAAGGTCGTTCACTTGTTTTATATGTGGAGAAGAAGGACATAGGGCCTTTGAGTGTTCCAATTTTAACATGCAAAATGGAAATCAAGGAGGGCCATGTAGAGTAAACCTATCCCAGGTTGAAAATGAAGAATCTGAACAAGTAGTGTCCCAAGATATCGAAGAAAGTCTCATGATGAGAAGGACTGATTATTCCTGCGAAGGAGGTAGAGGAGAAAGGCATTGATTATTCATGGCTTTGAACCAACATATTCTAAAAAAGGTGTACCTCTAGAGGAAAGGTTTGTCAAGTAATTGTTGATGGAGGTAGTTGTGAGAACATGGTTTCTAAAGAAATGGTGGAGAAACTGAATCTCCATTGTGAAAAGCACCCTCATCCCTATCGGATTGCATGGTTCAAAAAAGGTAATGAAGTTACGGTAGATAAGAGGTGCCTTGTCAAATTTTCCATAGGAAAGGTCTACAAAGATGAGTTATGGTGTGATGTGATTCCAATGGATGTGTACCATGTCCTCATAGGTCAGCCCTAGTAGTATGATAGAAAGGTTATTCATAATGGAGAAAGAAATACTTACATCTTCTGGAAGGATGGATCCAAGGTAGTCTTTCTACCTCTCAAGGATGATGGAAAAGATGAAAGTATGCTATTTGAAAAGGAACATGTCAAGGACATGAAAGTAACAGGGTGTTGTTATGCCTTGGTAGTGAAAAAGGGGAAGGAAGAAGACTTGATGATACCACCAAAAGCAGCTACACTATTGGAAGAATATTCAGATGTCATTCCAGAGGAACTAGAAGATGGGCTCCCTCCAAAATGAGATATCCAAGATCATATTGATCTTATTCTAGGAGCAAGTCATCCCAATCAAGCAGCTTACAATATGAGTTCAACACAACATGCATAACTGAACAAACAAGTAACTGAGCTCATACATAAAGGTTTAGTTCAAGAAAGCATGAGCCCCTGTGTTGTCCTAGCATTATTAACCCCAAATAAAGATGGAACATGGAGGATGTGCATAGATAGTCAAGAAATCAATACGATAACCATCAGGTATCATTTTCCTATCCCTCATTTAAATGATATGATGGATGTTCTTGCTGGAGGAACACATTTCACTAAGATTATGCCTTTTTGCTTATCGAATGCACCTAGTACTTTTAGGAGACTCATGAATATTGTGTTGTGTCCCTACATTGGAAAGTTTGTAGTAGTTTATTTTGATGATATAATGATTTTTAGTAAGGGAAGGGAAGAAAATCTGCAACACTTGACGATCATATTGGGGGTATTAAGAAGAGAGAAACTCTATGCTAATTTGAAGAAGTGTAGGTTCATGCATGCAAGCTTGGTTTTTTTGGGATCTATCATTTCTGTAGATGGTGTCAAGATGGATCAAGAGAAAGTTCAAGCCATTCTTGAATGGTGTAGTCCACATAATATTAGTGAGGTGAGAAGTTTTCTTGGTTTGGCTAATTTCTATAGAAAGTTCATTTGTAATTTTAGCAGCATTGTAGCACCTGCGATAGACTGCACTAAGGGTCACAAGTTTTCATGGACCAAAGAGGCTGAAGAGAGTTTCTAGTATCTAAAGAAGAAGGTCACGGAAGCTCCTATATTGGCCCTACTAGATTTTGATAAAGTGTTTGAAGTGGACTGTGATGCCTCACATGTGGGCATTGGTGTTGTACTCAGTCAATAAGGTAGGCCCATTGCCTTGTTTAGTGAAAAATTGAATGATGTGTGAAATAAATATTCTACATATGATATAGAGTTTCATGCCATTGTGCAAGCTTTGAGACATTGGAAGCATTATTTAGTACCCAAAGAATTTGTGTTTTTACAGACCATATTGCTGTAAAATACTTGAACACACAAAAGAAATTGAATACAAGACATGCAAAGTGGGTCTCTTTCCTACAAGGGTTTACTTTTTTTATTAAGCATAAATCTGGGAAACAAAATCAAGTTGCAGATTCCTTGAGCAAGAAAGTTGTGCTCTTAACCATCATGGAAACAGAGGTAATTAGATTTGATGCAATCAAAGACTTGTATGAATCTGATAGTGACTTTTGGGAGGTTGTTGATCAGTTGAAGAATCTTGTACCTAGGCACGCTGAAACTATTCAAGGTGAGTATCTTATGCAGGATGGTTATTTATTCAAGGGAAAATAGTTGTGTGTTCCTGTAGGCTTAATGTGGAAAAATATTATTAGAGAATTTCATAGTAGTGGTATGGTTGGGCATTTTGGGAAGCATAAGATAATAGCATTGGTAGAATATAAGTAGTACTGGCCATAGATGAAGTGAGATATGACTAGGTTTGTGGAAAGGTGTCAAATTTGTCAACTAGCCAAAGGGCACTCCCAGGACACCGGATTGTACATGCCATTACCAGTACCAGTACGACCCTGGACAAACTTGAGTATGGATTTTGTATTGGGACTTCCACATACACAGTGAGTTAATGACTCTATCTTTTTAGTTGTGGATAGATTCTAAAAAATGGCTCATTTCATTGCTTGTATGAAAACTAGTGATACCACTAGGGTGGCCGAGTTATTTTTTTTTGAAATAGTCAGATTACATGGGGTTCCAAAAATGATCACCTCTGATTGGGCTACTAAGTTCTTGAGTCATTTTTGGAGGACCTTATGGAGGAAGATGGGGACAAAGTTACAGTTCAGTAATGTTTATCACCCACAAACTGATGGGAAAACAAAAGTTTTCAATCGCAGTTTGGGTAATTCATTGTGATGTATTATTGGAGAGAAGCCCAAACAATGGGATTTGGCATTGCTCTAGGCATAATTTTCTTATAACAGCTCACTGAACATGTCAACTAGTAAGTCACCATTTCAAGTTGTCTATAGTAGAAATCCTTAGGGTGTTCTTGATTTGGTGCAACTTCCCTTGGGTGAAAGAGTCAGTGATGATGGAGAAGCCTTTGTAGAGAAACTCTACCAGTTGTAGGAAGAGGTGAGACAGAAGTTACAGGACATCAACAAGTGGTATAAGGCTTCCATAGATGCTACTATAAGGTATAAGGTTTTTAGTGCAGGTGATCTAGTGATTGTTTATCTAAGGAAGGAGAGGTTTCCTACTAGGACTTATCACAAATTGAAATACAAGAAAATTGGTCCCTGCAAGATTCTGAAGAAGATTAATGATAATGCTTATGAGGTTGAGCTCCCCAGTGGTCTTGATATTTCTCCTGTGTTTAATATTTTTTATTTATATACTTTCCATGGTGATGATGCCTCTGATTAAAATGAGGATGAGGTAGACTAGATGCGCACTATCCCCATCAAGAAAAAGGAAAAGGTTGCACAAGTTCTAGACAAGAAGACTTTTGAGACTCGCCAGGGTGACTATAACAGATATCTTGTGCAGTGGGAAGGGTTGGCACCGACAGATAGCACCTAGATTACAGAATGGGATTTGAAGAAGCTAGATGAGCCTAAATGGAAGTAGTTTGAGAACCAGAACTTTCAAGAGCTGTGTTCTTTTCAAGAAGGGTAGAATGATGCACGAGCATCCCAGGATCAAAGTTGTTGACTTGGATGTGTGTTTTGGTTAAGATTTACTTCGGAGGGTCATAACTTTTGACTCGGATGTGAGTTTTTGCTAAAATTTTACAGGCAATTGTGTGAGGAGGATTTATTTAGACTATCAATGTAGCTCAGCTCGATAGGTGGCCATTTTGACATTTTTTCGAGAGCCTAAAATATCATCTTGGCCTCCGAATTTGACTTTTAGTTTTTTTTTCAGTTTTTTAAAAAGTTGTTTTTGTAAAAAATTTTAAATCATATTCTTGATTTTGTAGATTAGTTGGCAATTCATGTTGCCTTATTTGGGGGCATATTTTGGTAAAAATCAAGATTCATAGGATGGCTTTTGAAAATTACCAAAAATAGAAAAATCTAATTTTTCTAAAAATCTACCAAATATGATAATTTTTTGGAATTGTAATAAGTAGTTTTTTTCTTTCATTGTAGAGGCAAATTAGAGTTGGAGAAGTTTAATGAAGAATATGGCATTTTGAAACTTTGGTGTTCTATGTTTTTTCTGAGTTATTATTTGAAGGGTTTGGGCTACATCAGGAAGCACCAACACCTGACCCTGTTCTTCCTAAAGATTCATTCTTAAAAGCATTGAAAGCACAAACTGATAAAGCTTTGGAAGGTGTGCCACTATTTAGTGGACAAATGGATCCAGATTCAGTTGTGGATTGTATTGATAGCATTGAGAACCATTTTGAATGTGATGGTATCTCAGAGGTACAAAAATTTATGGTGCCAAGTCTAGACTAAGAGGTTCAGCTCTTACTTGGTGGAAGTTTGTGCAAACTGAGAGAGAAAAGGATGGAAAAGATCCTATAGTGACATGGAAGGGAATGGTATCCAAAGTGAAGTAGACCTACCTTCTTGATGATTATGAAGTTTATCTTCATAGGAGGAGACACAATCTTAGACAAAATGATCTAGATGTCCAAGCATACACCGAGGAGTTTCAAAAACTACGTTTGAGATCTAAGGTAGTTGAAGAGGAAAGCATCAAGCTTGCAAGGTACTTGAATGGCCTAAAATGGTCTATTCAAGAAGAGATGGGTCTAGTGAACTTCAAATCCATTCACCAATGCTATCAAATGGCCTTGAAGATAGAAGAGAAAAGTAAAATGAAACAAGAAACTTCTAAAGGTAAAGGTAAAGTGAAGGATAGTAGAGGACAAAGAGGTGGCTATGGTGGAAGAAGTTCTGAATCAAGGACTCAAGGAGATATGAAATTTAGTGTGCAAAAAGAAGGAAGCTCAAGTAGAGGTGGTAGAGGAAGAAGTTCTGAATCAAGGACTCAAGGAGATATGAAATTTAGTGAGCAGAAAGAAGGAAGCTCAAGTAGAGGTGGTAGAGGAAGAAGTTCTAACTCTAGCTCTAGAGGAAGGAATGGTGGACAAGGAGGAAGAGGCAACTACTTTGCCAATATGAAGTGCTACCATTGCAATCACATGGGGCACCCTACCTATAGATGCCCAAAGAAAGGTATTTCATCACAAGGAGGTGACAAGAGAGATAACCTAGTTCAAGATGATTCTAATGTGGCAGAGAAGCATGCTGAAGTACCATTGAATTCAAAGGAGGGAGAGAACCTCATGATGAGGAGAACTTTAATCAAAGAGCTAGTGAAGGAAGATCCAAGCCAAAGGAGGTCTTTGTTTAGGATAAAGTGTAAGATGATGGGGAAAGTATGTAGGGTCATTATTGATTTAGGCTCTACTGACAATATTGTATCAGAGGAAGCAGTTAGCAAGCTAAATTTGACAAGGATACCCCACACCAATCCTTACAAGGTCACTTGGCTCAATAAAGGCCAACATGTGTTAGTGAATGAACAAGCATGGGTGGAGTTCTCCATTGGTAGGTACAAAGACAAAGTGTTATGTGATGAGTTGCCTATGGATGCATGACATTTACTCTTAGGCAGACCATGGCAATTTGACCGCCAAGCCATACATGATGGAGGAAAGAATTCATATTCTTTCAAGAAGGACAATGTGACCTTCAAAATACAGTCATTATTGGAAGATGCTGAGGTAAAGAAAATAGGTCCAAATGTGCTCATGGTGGATGAAAAAGAGTTATTAGAGGCTATGAAAGAAGGTGAAGGTATTGGCTATGCACTGGTGTTAAGGCCAAAAAAGGGAGATGAAGGCAAGGTGACTAACAAGACAAAGTTACCAAAGGAAACTCAAAGTATGCTACAGACCTACCAAGGTATAGTAAGTGATGGAAAACCATCAGCCTTACCCCCTAAGAGAGCCATAATTCATAGGATAGACCTTATCCTAGGAGCTACCCTACCTACAAAAGCAGCTTACAAGATGACCCCTCAAAAAAATGAGGAAATAGCAAGACAAATACAAGAACTCCTAAACCAAGGTTTCATTGGAAAGAGCATTAGTCCATGTGTCATACCCACCATAATTTCACCTAAGAAAGGAGGAAGTTGGAGGCTCTATACTAACTCAAGGGATATCAATAGGCTAACTATAAGGTATAGGTTCCCTATCCCTAGGATTGAAGACTTAATGGATTGTCTAGGTGAAGCTAAATACTATAGAAAGATACACTCAAAGAGCGGCTATCACCAAATAAGAATACATGAAGGAGATGAGTGGAAAACATCCTTCAAGACCAATGAAGGGTTGTATGAATAGCTTGTCATGCCTTTTGGATTATTGAATGGCCCCTCCACATTCATGAGGCTCATGAAATAAGTCCTCAAAGACTACATAGGAAAGTTTATAGTTGTATATCTAGATGATATACTACTCTATAGCAAGACAAGGAGTGAGCACTTAGAACATTTTGGAGTTTTTTTCAACAAGTTACATGATGAGAAGTTGATGATCAACTTGGAGAAGTGTGAGTTCATCAAAATAGAGCTAGTATACATAGGACAAAAAAAGAGGTAAGAAATTTTCATGGCCTTGCACAATGGTGTAGGAGCACCCTTCTAAGGGCTCCCACCAACCAAATTTTGTTTTGAAGCACTTCTTTAATGAAGCATGTAAATAAAATTAAGAGCTTGGCTTAGTGTGTTGGTCTAGGCCTAGGCTAGGTCATAGAAGTTTAGTTGGTTATTCCTTTTAAGTGGCACAATGACTCAGTGAAAGTTGTCATCCTAAGTTCATTTATTTACTATGAGTTAGAAGTTTAAGGATAGGTGTTTGGTTGAAATATGGGCACATGTGTGCTTAAGGAGGACCTAAAAATGGTCATTTGTAATGTGAGAGCAAAAGCTGCTCAAGCAACAAAAAGTTGCTCAAAAGTTGCTAGCAACTTTTTTCTTTGTATTGACTAACCATGCTAAGAGGCTCGAAAGCCCTAACTAAACACTCACCCTAAGGAAATGACTATTAAAGTCATGGAAAACCCTAATACATGGGTTGGCACTATTTTTGTATGGTGATTGTATAGGATAACAAGTTTGAACCACTAAACTATGTGACAGTGACTGTTATTGTGTTATGTTTTAAGAAAATAGAAGGAAGTGTGTGAAATCTTGGCATGGAACATTGTTCATAGTATCTTTTCTTTCATTTTGTGTGAATTAGGATTAGTTTTTTCAAGTTTTAGTTTATATTTTGTTCATTTCTCTATTTTGATAGTGCTCTGCCAGTTTGGAGAGCTTTATATAAATGGGACTGTAGTTCTTGTTTCCACCATGGGATTACCATGGGACTTTGGATTATAAGAAAATAGACCCTAACCTATATTTTTATGGAATTAGGGGCCCAAGAAGTGGAATCAAGAATTTTTTTGAGGAAGCCCTAGGCGAGCTAAGGCATAGCCCAACTAGAAGCAAGCAGTAGTGCATGCGCTCTAGTAGATAGTGTGAAGAGTTTCAAGACACACCCTTTGGAGGGAGTCAAGGGACATGGGAGAAGGAAATGTGGTGTAAAGGAGAGACCTTGAGGAATTCGGGAAAGGTCTTGAAGGAAGTAGATAGATCAGTGACTCTGTGAAATCCTACAAACCCTTAAAACCCTTAATGTTGGCACAGGTGTTGTACTGCTTGATGGAGACCTAAGACCCCAAGAATCCTTGAGGATTGGGAAAATGAATGAGGGTTACTTAAGAATCCTAGTCTTGGTTCTATGAGAAAAATTTGTCTAAAAGCCTATAAACCCGAAGGGAGGGCTAATTAGGCCTCTTCCTTGTAGCCCTATTTTGGGAAGGAAGTGTCAGAGAGATGGATGACCCAACCTTGTTAATTCTTTTAAGTTGTTTCAAATGTCCAAAAAACACCTTGAACTCATAAAATTCACTGTTGGAGCTTGGGAAAGAAGTTGAAACACAATAGACCCTTATAAGCCTATGTAAGGGATAGTAGCTAAAGATCAAAGCTTGTAATGTTGGAAGATGAAATATTTTAACTTGGTGGGTGGGTTAGGAAGGTCAAGGAAATTGGAGGAATAAGGAATCCTATAGACCATCAGGGGTGTCAGGAGAACACTTGGATCCTAGAGAGGATTAGAGGCATAGACTAAGCTAGTCTATCCTAGCCTCCCCATCAGATTGGTATCAAAGCCTCTTAAGGCTTGGGAAGTGAATAGTGGATTTTTCAACCATCAAAAGAATTAGTTGGATCATCACACAAGTAGAAAATGGTGACTAATGTAGAGCTTTCTAAGAAGGTGGAAGATCAGGAGGAAGCTAATAGACTCCTGCAGGAAAGATTGATACAAATGGAGCAACTCTTGGATGATGTCCAAGAAAAAGCAGATAAGGTGAAAGATAGGATGGAGGAGTAGGATGTCAAAGGGAAAGAGACAACCATTGATGATGATGTACCTACACCTAATCCTCCAACTCAAGATGAGCAATTTCTTAAAGCCTTGAAGGCTATCATAGGCAAGGCACTTGAAGGTGTCCCATTACTGATTGGCAGGATGGATACAGAGCTTGTGATGCAATGGATTGAAGGCATGGAGAATCACTTAAAATTTGAAGAGATCTTAGAGGCATACAAGGTCAAAGTGGCCAATTCCAGGTTGAGAGGACAAGCTTTAACCTAGTGGAACTACTTGCAAGGTGAAAGAGAGAAAGAGGGAAAGAACCCAATCTATAATTGGAAAGAAATTGTGAATAAAGTGAAGGAAGCATACCTACCAGTAGATTATGAAATCTAGCAGCATAGGAGGAGATTGAATCTATTAGCACGTGCAAAAAATTTCATGGCTTTAGTAATTTTTTGCCGGTCTCTGCAATTTTTTTTAGGTCCCTGGCATAAACCCTAAGGCAAAAAATTTCAAAATTGTAGCCGTTGGGCCTAAAAAATTAAAAAATACCCTAGCCTTGTTCTAATATTGCATTACCTTTTTGGGGTGACTTAAAACCTTATATCTACATGTGCCTTTTAAAAGTCTTCTTTTCATGTCGCGTGGTTAGGTTTTTATGTCTGGCGGGGTCCCGGTTAATTTTTCCTAAGTTTTCTACCGCTAGCGGCCTTTTATTTCCTAAGTTTGGCACCATGCGAATTTAAATCTTTCCCTAAGTCTAGTGCTTAATATTTCCTATGTCTCGATCATAATATTTTCCCTAGGCCCAACCCTCTGACACCATCCCATCTGACGGTGGTCGTATCTTCTCATGAGATGTGTCAGAGGCTTGTGAACTTAAGATGTCCATTGATTCTCCTTTATGATAGAGCTTCTCAAACATGTGGGTCCATTGACATGTATGCACACTTGGCATTATCTCATTGGTTTGTGTGTTGATGAGAGGGATCTTATCAGTGGGGCTTGTAGTGAAGGATTTTCAATCTATGGTTAGTGCATGATCTTAAGGAATATTCTTCCCCTTTGAGATCATGCACCATCCATTGATTTTGAATCTTACTCAGCACCTGTCAATGGGACCTGGTTTCTCAAATGTGTTAGTGGGTCCTAATCCTTTCAGTAGATCGATGAACGATGCATAATCTTATGGGTTTTGTTAGAGGCTTAAGATCTTGTGATGTTCATTGATTTTGTTTCTTGTTAGTAGGTTGTCAAAGATGGGAGGAGATTCAAGATCGACGGTTGGTGTAAGAGCATGTAGAATCTTCAAAGCCTTTCAAATCTTGTGCCAACCATCTGATCTTCTAGATAGCTTAATGTTCTTAGTGGGGCTATTTTCAAGGTGGTGCGTAGCTGCTCAAATCCTATTGGTCGACGTGAGTAGTCAGCATGGTGGGGTCATCATCAGAGAGATCAGTGATGAGGACATGATCTACAATCGACGTAAGTTCTCATATTTTTGTCAGATCTATGAGATCTTACGCCTGCCGTCTGATTATAAGGATTATAGAAGGTGGCTCCTATGTTAGTGTGACTAAGCATGAACAATGAATGAGGTAATGACATGTGGCATAAAGTGGGCCCAGGTGGGGTCAAAAGGTTTAGCAGTCTAGATGAATGAGGTAATTGGTGCTGAAAAAGTTCAAAGGCTTTTCTCATTCACATGAATTAGTTGTGGTTCTCTAAGTGTTTTAGCGGTTTAGCGAACATGTGTTGATAGAATCGCTAAACTTAATGGCAGAGAGATAATGTTTTCTATGAATTGGAAAAGGTCTTCGGTCGCTAGTTCGCTAAATATGACTGGGGTCTTTTAAAAGGTAAATCATAAAGCCCGCAAAACATGAAGATTGGATGGTCATGACTTAAAGTCAACTTGATTTCAAATATCGACTGTCGATTTGCTGAAAGTGCCATAAAGTAGCCGTTTGATTTCAAATTCAAATTTTTGAAGGGTTTCTAGTGACTAGAAGGACTAGAATTCAATGTAGAAGTGACTGGTGTTGGTGAGAGATCATTTGTTTGCTGTTGCAGTGTAGTCCAGGGTGTTGAGTGATCATCTGTAGGGTTTGTACTATGCGGTTTTGTGCTCAAGGTGTATTGCAGGGTTGACACTTTGAGCATTGTTCATGATTCTCAGTACCTTCATAGAGAAATTTCCATGATTGAGGATCAGTCTAGGATTTTCTTTCTCCTAGCTGATTGGGTTTCCACCCCTGTAATAACTTTTTGACAGTTTCTAGTTGGTTGGGTGGTTGAAACCCTAAGCCTAAGTCATTCGTAGCTTGTTGCATTCTCTTTGAGAATTCCAAGATGACTAGGGAGTATAAGTTGCAAAAATTTTGATTTTGCAGGGGTTCCAAAAACTTTCTTTGGTCCCAGGCTGGTTGTCCATGCTGTTTTACTGATAGAGGAGCTAGATTTTGTATCTTTTCCTATCCTTGTGTTGTTCTAATTGTGTATTGATTTTGAATATATTAATGAGGATGTTATTGAGTTCCAATCTTGCATTTGCGTATGTCTTCTTGTTTCGGTTCTAAGCTCATATATGTTAATGTCACAAAGTGTATTAGCATATGGTAAACAAAGAGTATTGTGAAGTCATCTCTGAGTTGCTAACAAAGTTAGGATTAAAGTCTTTTAGGTTGGTTCAGTGAGTTTGCAACCAAGCAGGAATCTGATGTCCTTGTGTCTGAGGGAGAGGGGTAATAGGCAAAGCACTTAGCCTGGATTTAGTTGTGTTTCAATTAAGGTATTCAGCTGATGTATGTAATTGAGTGAATATTTTCCCTAGGTTAAGGCACTAGTCCATCCTCTGGAGGCATTTCATTATCATCAACCACACAGACAAACATTCAAATGATAAAATCTTAAAGCAATTAGTAAAGATTATATAGTTGTATATCATTTAGTGGTTCCTTTCAAGAAGTGAATCAAGGGTACACCCACCTAAGCAATAAGGCTAAATGTGTAGGAGGATCTCTCTTGATCCTTGTTAATTGGCCCTCTTCCTTGTAGACTTTGGAGTGGTGATAGAGTCAAAGTTATATCAAAGTTATCCATCAAAGTATAAATCTACAAGTTGAAGATCAAAGGGAACTCCCAACAAAATGGTGACTCTACTGGGGAGAGTCTAGAGATAAAGGTTGTAAGTGCACTCTTGTTTTCCTATTGTATTTAGTTAAAGAGGTTTTCCCATCTAGGTGGGTGGCGACTCAAAAGGTTAGAACCAGTGCTATATATTGTAAATCATGGACAAGAGGAGGAATACTAGGTCCTTTGTCAAAAAGAATCTGGAGGTCACTCTGGAGCAATTTCCTAGATAGGAGAAGAAGAGGTGGATTAGAAGGAATGGCGAGTCTACTAGTGCTCCCATGAGAGAACAAAGAAATACTAGAGGTAGAGCACCACATGTCTCCTCAAGTGAGGAAGGTTCATAAGATAGAGTTTCTAGATCAAATGGTGGTCGCTCTGAAGATAGATTTTATGATACCCTAGAAGTTGTATTTCAGGAAAAAGGTCCATTGCCTACAGGTCAAGATGAACAAGCTAGAGAGATGGGTTTGGAGATTGATTTAGATCTTGATGAGGACAATTTCAGAAGAGAACCCATGAGACCAAGGCAAGTCCACTTCCCATATCAAAATCTTTCTGATATGGATGTGTCATCAGGTTTTGCTGACATTATGGTAGATCTTGATGATTTAAATACATTGAGGTTGTAGTTGGCAGAGCAGGATGCCATACATAAGAGGTTACAAGAGGAGAGAGAGACTGAAAAGGTGAATGCTCTGATAGAAAGATAGTCTCTCCTTAGAAAGATTAATGAAATGAAGGAGAGAAACAAGATGCTTGCTTCTGCTCCTAAAACTTTGCAGCATGATGTCTTTGGTGATCTTGATGCCTTGAGGAGTGAGCAAGAGCGCTTACTACAAGATCATGAATTTGATAGGGATGGCCCTATGGTTAGACAAGTGCAAAGTTATGTTCCTTTGCATAAAGATAAAGATGGGCATGTGATCACTAGGCCTGATGTTGCCACTGGTGAGAAAGGAAAGCAAAAGATGGTGGGACATCAAACAAGTAAATCATTGACAATACCTGGGGTCCCACCACCCAATTTAAATAAGGACATAGAAACGGAGAGAAGAAGAAAAGAAGATGAGGACCTTGCAAGAGAATTAGAGAGGGCTGAAATTGAAGCTTCCATTGCAGAAAAAAGAAGAAAGATCCAATTCTTGAAGGCTTCATCAGCTAATGCTCTTGGCCCATCTTCTACTGAACTAGGTATGCCATCTATGACTACTACTATTCCACTTAGTAATGCTAGTTCAATTCCTTCTTCATCTACTAGGATAGGTGCTGATCCTAGGTAGTAGTCAAATGCACAAATAAATGTAGATGCTAATGTTGATCCTAGGGTTAACACTAGTTCAAGTTTTCAAAGAAGACCTATGCAATTAGAAGGCTATAGGAAAATTAGTTTTGATGGAATTCCTTCCTACCCGAATGCTTTTCCAAATGATATTAGAGATAAGGTACCTAAGTTTGCTAGTAATAATGCTATTATTTGTGAGGAGCATCTCAAGTTATTTGTTGATATGCTTAATGATTATGAGGTAGAGCATGAGGATGTGGTCATGAAGTTATTTGTTCAATCTCTAATGGAGGATGCTAGAGATTGGTTTAAGAGACTTCCTGACAAATGTATTGATACTTGGGACTCTTTTGAGAGATGTTCCAAAGAGAAGTATGGTGATAGGCCTAATGCTAGTTTCATGTTGAATGAATTCAATACCATAAGGAAAAATTAGAATGAGACTGCAGCTTAATTCAACATGAGATTTTAGAAAGGTATGCATAAGTTGTTCCAAGTTATGCGGTTAGATGACAATGTCTGTCTGACCACATACTTCAATGCATTTGATGGAAAGATGGGATATTTGTTGAGGGAAAAAGAACCAAGAACTCTTAGGGATGCTTTTAGGATTGCTGTCAACATTGAGAACTATATGAAAATATCAAGAAAATTGGGGGGAAAGAGAGATGACCCAAAGTTGTTTGGGGACAAGAAATACAAAAAGGAAAATGATAAGAATGTTGGAGCTAGGAGGCAAGAAGAAGATAAATTGGATAAGTTTCTCAATGCATTGAAGGATTTGAAAGCACCTACAAATAGGAACATCAGTGCTCCTACCAATGAGAGGCCTCAATTCAACAACAATTTTAACAAATAGAATAGATTGCAGAACTACCCCTACAACACCCAATGGAAGGATGGAAAGCCTATTGTCCCTACTGTAAGAGGAAAAAATAATAGAGGTGTCCCTAACCCTTTACAAAAGGCTTCAATAAATGTCATGGAGGACATACTTTGGTGTGTTGCATGCTGGTCCCCTCATTCTACAGAGCATTGTATGGTTGCACATTCTATGGCTGCAAATCAAGATTGTGGCAATGAGGAGATAGATCAAGAAGAAGATCAAGATGATGTTGGATGAAACATGGATTCTTCATATCTAGGATATGAGGATGATTCTAATTTTGATGAAGAGGCAGATGTAAATGTAAAGAGACACAATCAGGCCCTTTTTCATCAAGAAGTTTTTTCTGATAGTGAAGACATTGATAGGAAGACATGTAATATGAACTCTTCTTTTGAGCCAATAAATTTGAGAAGACCTTCTAGAGAAGAGATGGATAGGATTACTGCAGAAATGATTTCCCAAGTGCAAACTAAAGGCATGGTGGCAAGGAATACAAATGAGAAAGTTGCAGGAATGTTTATAAAGAGTACCAACTCTAGAGAACCTAATGAGAACAAATCAAAAGGTGATCTGATGGTGAAATTCAAGAATGTAAAAGGTAAGAATTGTGAGCCTAAGGGAGTTGGAATTGAAAATATTTCTAGTGAGATTGAGAGGCTAGTTAACACAATGGCTAAGATTGAAAAATTGAGGGTGGCTAATACACCTAATGTGTCAGATAAGCAAAAGGATATTAATGCAGTGTAGATTGAGATTCCTTTTTCTGCTCCTATTGATATGCTATTTGTATTGTCCCAAATTACAGTTAAGGTTCCATTATCAGAATTGTTGAGGATCCTTGAACACAAAGACAAAGCTATTGCATGGATAGGTAATGTTCATAAAAATGATGTTGCATGCAATGGATCTCAGGATAAGGCTTTGAAAGGTGTTTCTACTGAGGGAATTGTGTCTCAAATTCCTCCAATATACTTGGATAGTTCTGTCAATGCCAGCCTTGAAAATATTGATCCATTCTTTTTAAGTGTTCTTGTGAATGGAATGAAGTTGAGAAATTGTATGATTGATAGTGGTTCCTCTAATACTGTCATGCCTTTTAAAATCATGGAGAAGTTGGGCCTTAAAGTTGATACGATGCAAGGCATATGTTGTGCAATGGATCAAAGGGAGGTACCAGTTATTGGGACTATCAATGCAATGCCATATAGGCTGGTAGCATATCCAAAGAAAGAGTTGACAATGAGTGTTTTGGTAGTGGACATCCCTCCTCATTATGGGATGCTTCTATCTAGAAGGTAGAGTGCTACCATGGGTGGAATTTTACAGTGTGATCTGTCCTATGCAACTTTCAAGATTGATGATTAGTTTGTCAAGATTGAACAAGAGCCAAGAGTATGCCACATGATTGAGAAAAATATTAATAATGAAACTACATGTTTTGTGGATACTGATATTAATGCTTTTAGGGTGGAGATCCTTGTATTTGAAGAGGAACCTATTTTCCCACCTATCTCTGTTGAGGTAAGTGCTAATTTTGTGAAGGGTGATTTGTGGGTAATGTACTTTGATGGTGCAAATTGCAAAGATGGTGCAAGAGTGGGTATTTAACTTATTTCTCCTGATGGAAACACCTACAAGTTTTCGTTCACATTGAATTTCTTTTGTACCAACAATATAGTGGAATATGAGGCTTTGTTTTTAGGATTAAGGTTGGCACAAAAGCATGGTATTAAGTGTTTAAGTGTTGTTGGTGATTCTGAGTTGGTGGTGTCCCAAGTTAGGTCAGTATATGCTTCCAAGAATAGGAGGTTGAAGCAATATAGGAATGTAGTTTGGGATTTGATTGAACATTTTGATGCCTTCAATATTGAGTGGAAGGATAGGAGTAACAATAAGATGGCTAACTTTTTAGCTAATATTGCAATCAATCCCAATGATATTACATTTTATGGTATCTCTAAAGTTGAAATTTAGGCTAGGCCTAGCATACCAAATAATATTGAGAATTGGCAAGTTTTTGATGATGATAATGATATCTTGAAGTTTATGGGTTTTGAGGATCAGTATCATGGTCAGGAATTTGATTGTTCAGCCTTGGTTGAGTCAGTAGAAGGAAGGGAGGTTGTCTTTGGCAATGCGGTCATTCAGCTTAGAACTAACAAGGTGCCCAAGGGGCTTGTTGTTTTGGAGACTGTCTTTGATAACAAGGATAGAGTTCAAAAGAATATCAAAAGAGAAGATCATGCTGATCTAGAGGAGATAAATCTTGGAACACATGAGGCACCTAAGAAGGTATACATTGGTAGAGATATATCTCAAAAGGTAAAGAAATCTTTGATTGAATTATTAAGAAAATTTAGGCATGTTTTTGCATGGTCATATGATGACCTAAAGGTTTATAGAGAAGATTTATTTCAGCATATTATTCCATTGAAAGAAGATGCTAAACCTTTTCGGCAAAAACAAAGGCCTATTAATCCAACTTTGGCACCCAAGAACCAAGAAGAGTTAATGAAGCTAAGAGATGCTGGAATTATCAAGCCTATAAGGGATTCTTCTTGGGTGTCAAACCTTGTTCCTGTGAGAAAAAAGAATGGTGACATTAGGCTTTGTGTGGACTTCAGGAATTTGAACATCAGTTCATTAAAGGATAATTATTGTCTGCCCAATATGGAAGCTATGTTACAGAGAGTAACCGAATTAGAATTGATGTCTATGATGGATGGTTTCTCTGGCTACAATCAAGTCATTGTCAAGGAATCGGAGCAATTCAATATAGCTTTCACAACACCTTGGGGGACATATGTTTATGTGAGATGCCTTTTGGCCTCACAAATGCTAGTGCTACTTTTCAGAGGGCAATGGATGTTGCCTTTTTAGATTTCATAAATGATTTCCTTGTTGTACATCAAGATGATCTAACTGCCTATTCCAAGGAGGAAGAAGACCATTGCACTCATTTAGAAAGAATATTTGTGAGGGCCTTGGAATTTGGCATTTCTTTGAACCCAAGGAAATGTGATTTTGGTGTCACTGAAGGTAAGTTGCTTGGCCACTTAGTTGGGAAGCAAGGAGTGAGAATTTACCTTGAGAGGGTAGCAGCCATTGATAAAATTTAGAGACCAAAGAATGTTAATGGAATTCAGTCCTTCTTTGGTCAGGTCAATTTCTAAAGGAGGTTTGTGACAAATTTTGCAGAGGTTACTAGACCTATTTCTAAGATGTTGAAGAAGGGATCTGCAATCAATTGGGAGGGTGAGCCTGATGAGGCCTTCAAAAATATCAAGTAGGCTATCAAAGATACACTGATGCTTAAGGCAGCTAATTATAATGTCCCAATGCATATCTTTTCCTTTTCATCCTTTCACACTATTGCTGCAATTTTGTTACAAAAGAATAAGGATGGTTTTGAGCAGCCTATTGCATTTTTCAGTAAATCTTTGCAAGCTACAGAATTGAAGTATGACATAAATGAAAAATAGGCTTATGCACTTGTGAAGGCAATCAAGGATTTTAGGTGTTACTTGATGGGAGCAGCTGTGATTGCTTTTGTGCCAAGTGTAGCTGTGAAGGATATTTTCTCACAACAAGAGGTGTCTGGAAGAAGATGAAGATGGATCAATAGGATCCAAGAATTCAATGTTGAGGTCTAGATTACTAAGCTAGTTAGAGGACAAGGATTGGAAAAACTGATGGCCCAATCTAATCTTGATGCAAATTAGGTAAATCATTCTGAAATTGATTACACATGTGACATGGATGACTGTATCTGGTATCAGGATATCATCTATTACTTGAGAAACATGAAATGTCCAGATAGTATGAATGATAATCAAAAGAGGACATTAAAATTACAGGCCATCAAGTATGTAATTGTGAAGTGTAAATTGTATAGAAAGAATTTGGATTGTATACTTTGGAAGTGTGTAGATGAAGACCAGGCTAATAAGTTGTTGAAAGAAATGCATGAGGGAGTTTGTGGTGGGAATTATATGGGTAAAAAAACTTCTCATAAGATCTTGAGAGTAGGATTCTGGTGGCCCACAATCTTCAAGGATGCAAAATAGTTGGTGAGGAGGTGTGATGCTTGTCAAAGGTTCTCTGGTAAGCTTAAATTTTTAGGAAATGTGCCATTAAAACTAGTAGAAGTTCAGGCTCCTTTCCAACAACGGGGAATTGATTTCATAGGGGAGATACCAAACAAGTCAAGTGGAGGACACTCATGGATTTTAGTTGCCACTGATTACTTTACAAAATGGGTAGAAGCTATACCTACAAGAAATGCAACGAGTAAGGTGGTAATTGATTTTATGATGAATAATATTGTTACAAGGTTTGGGTGCCCTGAGAGAATAGTAAGTGATAATGCCATGTGCTTTAGGTTTTTTGAATATAAGGACTTTTGCAAAGGTTTGGGAATTCAAATTTCTAATTCCTCACCTTATCATCCACAAGGAAATGGTCAGGCAGAATGTACTAATAAGAGTTTGATTAAAATCTTAAAGAGAATTCTTGAAGAGAATAAGAGGGCATGGAATTCAAAGCTGCCATTAGCTCTATGGGCTAATAGGGTAACTATGAAGAGGGCAATTGGTTGTGCACCATTTGACCTAGTATATGGAATTCATGCAAGAATGCCTCAGAATAACTTATTGGAAATGTATAAATTTTTTCAACTATATGATGATGACATAGATAATGAGATGCAGTTGAGAATTGAGGACCTCATTAGGTTGGATGAGACTAGAAGAGAATCAGTTGCAAGGAATGCCAAATTGCAGTTGCAGGTTAAGAATTTATATGATAAGAAGACTGTTGACAGAAAGTTTGAACCTGGTGATTTGGTGTTAGTTTGGAATGCCAGACTAGAGGATAAGGGGAAACATGGTAAATTTGATCCCATCTAGCTAGAGCCATATCTAATTCATGAGAAATGGGGCCAAGATTCATACATTATCAAAGAATTAAATGGTGATATTCAAGAATTGCCAGTTCATGGACAATTCTTGAAGAAATACTTCAATTGAGGTATTCTATTTTCCATGAACAGTAGTTAGGTTTGTACATTTTGTAAATTCTATAAATAAGGTGCTTGCCCCTACCCTGTTTTGTCCTGGTCTGTCAGTTTTTGGTCCTGTTGCCTGCTCTGCCTTGCTTGTTCCCTATTGTCTGCAAATTTTCTAGTGGGATGGTCTACTTTAAACTAGTGATTTTAAGTCCTTCCTATGCCTGTAGGAGGCATACATCCCCAAATAGAGCCATTGTTAGCACGTGCAAAAAATTTCAAGGCTTTAGTAATTTTCTGCCAATCTCTGCAATTGTTTTTAGGTCCCTGGCATAAACCCTAAGGCAAAAAAATTCAAAATTATAGCCGTTGGGCCTCAAAAATTAAAAAATACCTTGGCCTTGTTCTAATATTGCATTACCTTTTCGGGGTGACTTAAAACCTTATATCCACATGTGACTTTTAAAAGTCTTCTTTTCATGTCACGTGGTTAAGTTTTTATGTCTAGCGGGGTCCCCTTTAATTTTTCCTAAGTTTTCTACCCCTAGCGGCCTTTTATTTCCTAAGTCTGGGACCATGCAAATTTAAATCTTTCCGTAAGTCTAGCACTTAATATTTCCTATGTCTCGATCCTAATATTTTCCCTGGGCCCAGCCCTCTAACACCATCTCCATCTAATGATGGGCATATCTTCTCATGAGATGTGTCAAAGGCTTGTGAACTTAAAACATTCATTGATTCTCCTTTATGATAGAGCTTCTCAAACAGGTGGGTCCATTAACACATATGCATAGTTGGCACTCTCTCATTGGTCTATGTGTTGCTGAGAGGGATCCTGTCAGTGGGGCCTATATTGAAGGCTTTTCAATCTATGATTGGTGCATGATCTTAAGGAATATTCTTCCCCTTTGAGATCATGCACCATCCATTGATTTTGAATCTTACTCAGCACCTGTCAGTGGGACCTAGTTTCCCCGATGTGTCAGTGGGTCTTGATCCTGTCAATAGATCAACGAATGGTGCATAATCTTATGGGTTTTGTCAGAGGCTTAAGATCTTGTGATGTCCATTGATTTTGTTTCTTGTCAGTAGGTTGTCAGAGATGGGAGGAGATTCAAGATCGACAGTCGGTGTAAGACTAGTGCATAGAATCTTCAAATCCTTTCAGATCTTGTGCTAGCCGTCTGATCTTCCAAATGGCTTAATGTTCTTAGTGGGGCTATTTTCTAGGTGGTGCATAGCTGCTCAAATCTTATTGGTCGACATGAGGAGTCAGCATGGTGGGGTCATCATTAGAGAGATCAGTGATGAGAAAACTATCTATGGTTGGCATAAGTTCTCATGAGTTTTATCAGAGCTATGAGATCATACACCTATTGTCTGATTATAAGGATTACAGAAGGTGGGTCCTATGTCAGTGTGACCGAGGATGAATAGTGAATGAGGTAAGGACATGTGGCATAAAGTGGGCCCAGGTGGGGTCAAAAGGTTTAGCGATCCAGATGAATGAGGTTAGGAGTGCTGACAAAGTTCAAAGGCTTCACTCATTTGCATGAATTAGTGGTGGTTCTCTAAGTGTTTTATTGGTTCAGCGAACAAGTGTTCGTGGAATCGCTAAACTTAATGGTAGAGAGATAAAGTTTTCAGCGAACTGGAAAAGGTCTTCGGTCACCAGTTTGCTAAATATGACTGGGGTCTTTTAAAAGGTAAATCATAAAGCCTGCAAAACATGAAGATCAGATGGTCATGACTTAAAGTGAACCTAATTTCAAATATCGACCACCAATTTACTGAAAGCACCATAAAGTAGCCGTTTGATTTCAAATTCAAATTTTTGAAGGGTTTCCTGCGACCAAAAGGACTAGAATTCAATGCAGAAGTGACTGGTGTTGGTGAGAGATGATCTATTTTCCATTGTAGTGTGGTCTAGGGTGTTGAATGATCATCTGCAGGGTTTGTACTATGCGGTTTTGTGCTCAAGGCATGTTGCATGGTTGACATTTTGAGCATTGTTCATGATTCTCAGTACCTTCATAGAGAAATTTCCATGATTGAGGATCATTCCAAGATTTTCTTTCTCCTGGTTGCCTAGGTTTCCACCCCTATAATAACTTTTTGACCATTTCCAGTTGGTTGGGTGGTTGAAACCCTAACCCTAAGTCATCTGTAGCTTGTTGCATTCTCTTTGAGAATTCCAAGATGACTAGGGAGTATAAGTTGCAGAAATTTTGATTTTGCAGGGGTTCCAAAAACTTTCTTTGGTCCCAGGCTGGTTGTCCATGGTGTTTTACTGATAGAGGAGCTGGATTTTGTATCTTTTTGTATCCTTGTGTTGTTCTGATTGTGGATTGATTCTGAATATATTAATGAGGATTTTATTGAGTTCCAATCTTGCATTTGTGTATGTCTTCTTGTTTTAGTTTTATGCTCATATATGTTAATGTCACAAAGTGTATTAGCATATGGTAAACAAAGAATATTGTGAAGTCATCTCTAAGTTCCTAACAAAGTTAGGATTAAAGTCTTTTAGGTGGGTTCAGGGATTTTGCAACCAAGCAAGAATCTGATGTCCTTGTGTCTGAGGGAGAGGGGTAATAGGAAAAGAACTTATCCTAGATTTAGTTGTGTTTGAATTAAGGTATTCAGCTAATGTATGTAATTGAGTGAATCTTTTCCCTAGTTAAGGCACTGGTCCATCCTCTGGAGGCATTTCATTGTCATCAACCACACACACAAACATTCAAATGATAAAATCTTAAAGTAGTTACTAAAGAGTATATAGTTGTATATCATTTAGTGATTCCTTTCGAGAAGTGAATCAAGGGTACAGCCACCTGAGAAATAAGGCTTAAAGTGTAGGAGGATCTCTCTTGATCCTTGTTAATTGGCCCTCTTCCTTGTAGACTTTGGAGTGGTGATAGAGTCAAAGTTATATCAAAGTTATCCATCAAAGTATAAATCTACAAGTTGAAGATCAAAGGGAACTCCCAACAAAATCTCAGACAGAAGGATATGGATGTAGCCACCTACACCGAAGAGTTCCACAAGTTGATCTTGAGATCCAAGTTCAAAGAAGAAGAAAGCATTAAAGTGGCAATATATCTCAATGGTTTGAAATGGAGCATAGCAGAGGAGATCAGTTTGTTTACTCCCACCATAGTACTTGAATGTTAGCATATGGCACAAAAGCTTGAAGAGAAACAAAGAAGAAATGAAGAACCTAACTCCAAGAATAGGGGAAGAGGTAGAGACTCTAGAGAGGGTCAAAGAGGAGGTTTTAGTAGAGGCGGTGACTCAATAAGCCAAGGAGAGAGAAAAATCTTGGAACAAAGTTCAGAAATCAATACAAGAGGATCTTATGGTAGAGGAAGAGGTTCCCAAGGAAATAGAGGAAGAGGAGTAGGAAGAAGCAGCTCCTACTTTGCCACCATGAAGTGTTATCAGTGTGGATAGCTTGGACACCCTACCTATAGGCATCTTGATAAACCATCAGCCTCAAATAATGAGCAGAGGGTAGCCTATACCCAAGAAGACAGCAGTAGCTCATGCACTAATGAAGTTAGTGTTACCCAAAAATTCCCTATCATTCATTTTTGGCTACGGTCCTATTTTTCCAAAAAAGTGCTCAAGTGTTGAAAGTCCAGTGTGTCTTCTGCCTTTTGGCCTGAAAACCCAGTGTGTTTTTTACCTTCACTCTGAAAGCCCAGGATGTTTTCAACCTTCAAGTGAAAACCTTAGTTTTTTTCAGCCTTCCGTGCTTCACACTTCTTTAGCATTGACATTTCCCTTAAAGTGTTAAGTGTCAAAAATTCTCTATGTTTTTGACCTTCGGTGTGAAAACCTTCTATGTTTTTGACCTTCAAGTGCGCAACTCCAACCAGGTGGGTCCTAGTTCCTCAAAGTCATGCCAGTGCAGTGAAAGATCTGATGATTGTCACATGATCACATGGGATCTTCTGATCCCATGAGATCATATGACAACCATTGATGCGGTATCAGCAAAGATCGGCAATGAACCCAAGGTGAAGGTCGAGTTAAGGTTAAAATCCGGTCTTGCATGGCTAACATCTTATGATTGGTCACATGATCGCATGGGATCTTCCAAGCCCATGTGACCATGCGACAAACCATCAATGGTTTCAGTGGTGCCACCAGTGGTCATTGGGTAGCATCTTCCAGCTGGTCACATGATCGCATGGGATCTTTTGATCCCATGCGCCCATGCGACTAACTATCTATGGTTACGAGGGTTTATAGCCGATCAGTAGTCTTGAGGCAAGGTAATGACAAAGCTTATGGTTTCATGCTGGTCGCATGGTCGCATGCAGCTTCCTAACTGCATGTGACCATGTGACAAGCCTCTAGCAGTCAGTGGGTCTTCGGAAACTGTAGGTGGGTCCATGGGAGGTGATGTGTCTACTTCTTAGTGGCTGGTTGGTGATCGGCAAAGGTTGCAGTGGGCCGGAGGTATAACATGGGCCCTCATAGATTCAAGATCTATGGTGGTCACATGTTTTCATGGGATCTTTCGATCCCATGTGATCACATGACCATCGTTAGATCCTCCTCACGCTTTCAGGCGGTGTTGCTTTGGGTCTAGCTGAGGTGTTCAGCTCCTATTGGTCCATGTGGTACAGGTGGTAGATCTTGTGGGCTGGGTGTCTATGCGGTAGAAGAGGCAAGTTTTTAAAGGGTTTCTTTATTTGCATGTTCGCGGATATGGTTTAGCAGGCCTCCAGACTTGGCAAGAGCGCGGTTGCACGGTTAACATGTTTCACGTGCTTGCTAAGAGGAGCCTGGGGTTAAGAAAAGTTAAAGTGACTTGGTGACCAAAGGGAGAGTGAGCCCAAGCATCTAGGTGGAAAGTGGAGGTAGATTCTCAAAGGCTTGTTGCATAATCACATGAAGCCTTTCAGGCTCATGCGATCATGCGACCAGTGGTATTTTCAAGTAGTGCAGCTAGTTTGGCGGGGCTTTTTCTGAGAAATGTTTGCAAGTGTGGGTAGCTAGAAATTGATGATTTTGGAGGCGGTTGCAATTGAGGGAATTTTTGGAGATTTAGACGACCATTTTTGTGGTCCTTTCTAGGATCTAAAATTGGATTTGAGCATTCATGGCTTAGTGGGCTTGCAGAGAGGTTGTTTAATCTAGGTGGTTGTGTCTACAGGAAGGATCAGTATAGATATGGGCACGCAAGGGGAGATATGTCTAATCTATTGAGATATTTACAGAGATTCATTTATGATCAGACATGACTTCTAGGGTTGGTTATTAAATTGGAAAATCTGTACCCTGGTTAACTTTTGACTCCTACCTGCATGCAGTTGAGTTTGTATATAACATTGTTTGGAGCCTGTAGTGCTCAGAATCTGGCAATTGTAAAAAAGGAAAGTTTCTTTCCCAAAGGTTATTGAAGGCATTCTTTCTACCCCTTAACTTTTTGCAATTGTAAAATTCCCATTGATTGTTCAGATATTGCAAAGTATTTTGTAACATTCTTGATGTCCTTATGCTTTCTTGTGTGGATTATCTCTTATTGGATCAAAGTGTATGCATGTTTTCAATGATATCTTAGTTTCCCCGATTCCTCTTACTTTTCTATAACTGTGTGTGTTATTGTGTTTGATCTGATTTAGATGTTTTGTGGGTATATTTCAGCCCCTAACAATCTTGTCTCAATCCTACACCAAGTTATAGGAGTGAATGTTTGTTTGCAGGTCATGGATTGATGTCTAATCCTAAGAGTCTTGTTGTTGTGAAAGAATCTTTCTCTTTCCCTGAACACCCTCTTTTATTTGTAGACCCTTCCATGAAACACTTATGCAAGCCTATTTAGTAAGTTGTGATGTCCCAAACCTAGGTCTTTCACTGATTTCATCCCTCTATACTGAGATCCAAACCCTAGTTTTGGTGCATCACCTAGTAGGATAGATTTTCTTTCAGTCATTTCCCTTTCCATGTACTCCTCCTATCCCTTTCCCTCAAAATTTTACTTTCCTATCTAAGAGAAAATCTGGGTGATTATCCAAGAGGAACCATCCTAGAACCTGGAGGTTTCATCTTGGTTAGAAAAGGGTCCCACAACCTTGAGATGATTCCCATGTTATATTGGATTATCAAGACTATGAGAGCTTGAGATCAGAGGCACAAATTTAGTGTATAAAAGTTAGCAAGTTAGAATCAGAAATGGGTGAGAACTTGATGTTTAGGAGGGTACTTATAAGGAAGCCTAATCAAGGTGAACCCAAGCAAAGGAGGGCTCCTTTTAGAGTCAGGTGCAAGATACAAGGAAAAGTATGCAAGGTTATAGTAGATTTAGGGTCTACTGATAACATTATAGCAGAGGAAGTAGCAAAGAAGCTTAAACTCATAATGGTTCCCCATGCAAATCCATACAAGGTGACTTGGTTGAAATAGGAGCAAAGTGTGTTAGTTAATGAGTAGACATGGGTAGAGTTTTCCATTGGAGGCTATAAAGACAAAGTGCTTTGTGATGTCTTTCCTATGGATGCATTCCATCTTCTATTGGGAAGACCATGGAAATTTGATAGGAAGGTGATCTATCATGGAGAAGAGAACTCCATTTCTTTCAAGAAAGATGGAAGAACATTCAAAATTTAGTCTATAACTGAGAATGAAGAAAGTACTTCTAGAACACCTAGTGTGTTGCTTAGTAGTGGTAAAAAGTTCCTACAAGAATTGCATGATGAGGAGGCCATAGGATGTGCTATCATGGTGAAGCCAAAGGAGGAAGACAAGAAGTTGTAGATAGAAACACCATTGGAAGTGCAACAAATGCTGAATGAATTCAGAGATATAGTGAGTGATGGAACCCTTGCCACCTTACCTCCAAGAAGAGATACAAGTCATCAAATTGACTTTGTACCTAGTGCATCTATGCCTAAAAAATGAGCGTACAAGCTTACCCCAGACCAGAATAAGGAAGTGGCAAGACAAGTGCAAGAGTTATTAGATCAAGGGCTGATCAAGAAGAGTATTAGTCCATGTGCAGTCCTGGTGCTCTTAGCATCCAAGAAAGGAGGAAAATGGAGACTTTTCATAGATTCAAGGGCTATCAACAGGATCACTATCAGGTATAGGTTCCCAATTCCAAGAATAGAAGATTTGATGGATTGTTTATGAGGTGCTATGTACTTCACCAAGCTAGATTTAAAGAGTAGTTATCACCAAATTAGAATCAAGGAGGGTGATGAGTGGAAGACCACTTTTAAGACCACAAATGGTTTGTATGAATGGCTTGTAATGCCATTTGGCTTACCAATGCCCCAAGCACCTTCATGAGGTTAATGAATGAGATCTTGAAGGACTTCACAGATAGATTTATAGTGGTGTATCTAGATGATATACTCATCTATAGCAAAACAAAATTAGAACATCTTGAGCACTTAAGGTTGGTTATGAAGAAGCTATATGAAGAGAAATTAGCCATCTGGAAAAGTGTGAGTTCATGCAGAAAGAGCTGGTTTACTTAGGTTTTGTGGTGTCCAAGGGTACTCTTAAAATGGACCCAAGCAAGGTGGAGGCAATCTTGAATTGGCCTACCCCTAAAATAGGGACTTAAGTTAGAAGTTTTCATGGCTTGGCACAATTTTATAGGAAGTTTGTGAGGAACTTCAGTGGGATATGTGCACCAGTGCTTGACACCATCAAAGGAGGACTAAAGACAAAGTTCAGGTGTACTAAGGTAGTTGAGAAAGCATTTCAAACATTGAAATAGGAGATGGCCACAAAACCTATCTTACTCTTACCTACTTTTGACAAGTTGTTCACCATTGAATGTGATGCAAGTGGCATAGTAGTAGGGGGTGTATTGAGTCAAGAAGGAAGGCCTATGGCATTCTTTAGTGAAAAAATCAATGAGGCAAAGAAGAAGAATTCAACTTATGACTTTGAGTTGTATGCATTGGTACTGTAATCTCTCAAGAAGTGGAGGCATTACCTTTTGCCAAAATAATTTGTGGTGTTTACTGATAATCAAGCTTTATGCTACATAAACACTCAGGAGAATCTTAGTAATAGGCACTTGAAGTGGATGGAGTATCTCCAATCCTTTACTTTCACAATCAAGCACAAGAAAGGGCAGCTCAATAAGGTAGAAGATGCTTTGAGTAGGAAGTTATTGACTATCCAAGAGGTATAGCTACAAAGCATTGGAATAGTAGGTTTTAAAGACTTATATGAGGAGGATGAAGACTTCTCACAAGCCAATAAGGTGTGCCTAGAGTTTGAGAACCATTTCCATGGTGAGTTTGTAGATTACACCCTTCAAAATGGATTGTTGTTTAAAGGTAATCAAATTTGTGTACCTAGAGGATCCATGAGGGAAAATCTGATCCAAGAGAAGCATAATGGCAGCCTAAGTGGACATTTTGGCATAAACAAGACATTGGAGTTAGTTCAGAGATACTACTTTTGGCCTAAGCTAGCAAGGGACGTCAGGAGGTATGTGGAGCAATGTGGAATATGTCAAAGAGCTAAATGAGGTTCAAGCAATGCATGACTCTATCGACCTCTACCAATTCCAAATAGGCCTTTGGAGTGTGTAAGTATGGACTTTGTGGTTGGACTCCCTAAAACCAAATCAGGTGTGGATAGCATCTATGTTGTTGTTGACAAGTTCTCTAAGATGATTCATTTCATTCCTTGTAGAACTACTCATGATGCAAGTTATGTAGCACATCTCTTCTTTAAGGAGATAGTTAGGATCCATGGACTTCCTTTGAGCATTGTGTCAGATAGGGATAGCAAGTTCATGGGCCATTTTTGACAAACCTTATAGAAAAGGCTGGGAACTAATCTCTCTTTTAGTTCAGCATACCATCCTTAGACTAATGGTCAAACTAAGGTCATTAATAGGGTGCTTGGAAACTTGCTAAGGTGTTTGACAAAGGAGTATGGGCAGACTTGGGATCTTGTTATATCTCAGGCTGAATATGCTTACAATGATAGTGTAAACAGGACCATAGGAAGAAGTCCTTTTGAGATAGTCTATGGAAGACACCCTAGAGGAGTGTGTGAGTTAAGAGATTTAGGTTCCATGGAGTTGAAGACTAGACAAGATGAAGATTTCACTCAGACCATTAAGGAGGTGCAAGAGCAGGTGAAGAAGTCTATTTTGGAATCCACTCATAAACTCAAAGCTAAAGTGGATGAAAAGAGGAAAGAAGTAGAGTTTCAAATTGGGGACTATGTCATGGTCCATCTTAACAAAGCAAGGATGCAAAAAGGCATGCTCACCAAGCTACAGATGAGGAGAGTAGGCCCATGGAAGATTCTAGCCAAATATGGGGAGAATGCCTACAAAGTGGACTTGCCATCAAACTTAGCCATCTCACTGGTGTTTAATGTTGCAGCTCTAATCAGATTCAAGGGAGATATCAATTAGCAAGGTACAACTCCACCAAAGGTACTGCAAGACATAGAAACCAATGCATTGCCCAAGAAGAAGCCAACCCAAGAAGAGAAGGTTTTGGAATCCAGAGTGAAGAAGACTACAAGGAATCAAGTTTACATGGAGCACCTGATCAAATGGAAGGATCTATCTGAATCTGAATCCACTAGGATTGACGAAGGACATTTCAAGAAGTTTGGTATTGATTTGGCTCTTCTTGACCCCAAAGTGCCTTAGTTTGTGCTGAGGGGGAGTATGGTATAGGAGCACCCTTCTAAGGGCTCCCACCAACCAAATTTTTCTGGGAAGCACTTATTTAATGAAGCATGTAAATAAAAATAAGAGCTTGGCTCAGTGTGTTGGTGTAGGCCTAGGCTAGGTCCTAGAAGTTCAATTGGTTATTCCTTGTAAGTGGCACAATGACTCAGTGAAAGTTGTCATCTCGAGTTCATTGATTTAATATGAATTAGAAGTTTAAGGATAGGTGTTTGGTTGAAATATGAGAACATGTGTGCTTAAGGAGGACCTAAAAATGGTCATTTTCAATGTGAGAGAAAAAGCTGCTCAAGCAACAAAAAGTTGCTCAAAAGTTGCTACAAACATTTCAAAAGTTGCTAAGCAACTTTTCTCTTTGTATTGACTAACCATGCTAAGAGGCTTGAAAGCCCTAACTAAACACTCACCTTGAGGAAATGACTATTAAAGTCATGGAAAACCCTAATATAGGTGTTGGCACTATTTTTGTATAGTGATTGTATAGGATAACCAGTCTGAACCACTAAACTGTGTGATAGTGACTATTAATGTGTTATGTTTTAAGAAAATAGAAGGAAGTGTGTGAAAGCTTGGCATGGAACATTGTTCATAGTATCTATTCTTTCATTTTGTGTGAATTAGGAGTATTTTTTTCAAGTTTTATTTTATATTTTGTTCATTTCTCTATTTTGACAGTGCTCTGCCACTTTGGAGAGCTTTATATAAATGGGACTGTAGTTCTTGTTTCCACCGTGGGATTACCATGGGACTTTGGATTCTAAGAACATAGACCCTAACCTATATTTATATGGAAGCAGGGGCCCATCAAGTGGAATCAAGCATTTTTTTGAGGATGCCCTAGGCGAGCTAAGGCATAGCCTAGCTAGAAGCAAGCACCAGTGCAAGAGCTCTAGCAGACAGTGGGAAGAGTTTCAAGGCATGCCCTTTGGAGGGAGTTAAGTGACATGGGAGAAGGAAATGTGGTGTGAAGGAGAGACCCTGAGGAATTCAAGAAATTTCTTGAAGGAAATAGAGAGATCAGTGACTCTATGAAATCCTACAAACCCTTAAAACCCTCAATGGTGGCACAGGCATTGTATGGCCCGATGGAGACCTAAGAACCCAAGAATCCTTGAGGACTGGGAAAATGAATAAGGCTTACTTAAGAACCCTAGTCCTGGTTCTAGGAGAAAAATTTGTCTAAAAGCGTATAAACCCAGAGGGAGGGCTAATTAGGCCTCTTCCTTGTAGCCCTAATTTGGGAAGGAAGTGTCAGAGCGATGGATGAAAAAACCTTGTTAATGCTTTGAAGTTGTGTCAAATGTCCAAAAAACTTGGATCCTAGAGAGGAACAGAGGCATAGACTAAGCTAGTCTATCCTAGCCTCCCCATCACACAATATTATAGGAAATTCATAAGGTAGTTTAGTGAAATTTGTGCTCCTATGTGAGATACTATCAAGGGAGGAATGAAAACCAAGGTTTTTTGGAATGAGCATGCTAAAAAAATCTTTGAGTTGTTGAAGGAGAAGATAGCTACCCAACCTATTTTAGTGTTTCCAACATTTGAGAAGCTCTTCACCATTGAGTGTGATGCTAGTAATGTGGAAATCGGGGTTGTTCTAAGCCAAGAAGGAAGACCAGTGGCTTTCCATTCAGAGAAATTAAGTGAAGCCAAGAAGAAGTACTCTTCTTATAACTTAGAGATGTATGCATTGGTCCAAGCTCTAAGGAAGTGGATGCACTACTTGCTTCCTAAGGAATTCATTGTGTATTCAGAGAATCAAGCACTTAGTTTCCTGAATGAACAATAGAAGTTGAGTCACAAGCACATGAAGTGGGTTGAGTGCCTATAGGCCTACACCTTCAAAATCAAACACAAGAATGGTGTCCTCAATAAAGTGGTAGATGTATTGTCTAGAAGAGCTCTCACAATTCAGGAAATTCAATTGAAGGGCATGGGAATAGATCATTTCAAGGATCTATATATAGATGATGAAGATTTTGCATACATCTATAAGGTATGTGCTAAATAGAAGAATCATTTTCATAGTATATATGTTGAGTATACTTTGCAAAGTGATATATTGTTTAAGGGGAATCAATTATGTGTTCCTAGAGGCTCTAGTAGAGAGAATTTGAGTCAAGAGAAGCATAATGGTGCTTTGAGTGGTCACTTTGGGATCACCAAGACCCAAGAACTTGTTTCAAGTTTGTATTATTGGCCAAGGATGAATCTATATGTTAGAATGTATGTGGAAAGTTGTGTTGTATGCCAAAAGGCCAAGGGCACTTCTACAAATGCAGGCCTTTATCAACCACTACCTATTCCTACTAGGCCATGGGAATGTTTGAGTATGGATTTTATAGTTGGGTTACCCAAGACAAGACAAGGCATGGATAGTGTTTATGTGGTTGTGGATAGAATTAGAAAAATGGCTCACTTTGTGCCATGCAAGACCATTGATGATGCTAGTAAAATAGCCTCTCTTTTCTTCAAAGAAATAGTAAGAATCCATGGGTTACCTATCAACATTGTGTCAGATAGAGACACTAAATTCATGAATCATTTTTGGAAGACTCTTTGGAAAAGCTTAGGCACTAACTTGTCCTTTAGATTGACCTACCATCCCAAAACTGATGGTTAGACTGAGGTGCTTGACAAAGGAGTATGGTCAACAATGGGATCATTTGATTGGGCAAGATGAATATGCCTATAATGACACTATCAATAGATCAACATGGAAAAGTCCATTTGAAATAGTGTATGGACTACATCCTAGAGGTATTTATGAGTTGAGATATTTCAAGGATGGAGTGAAAGGAAGTGGATATGATGATGAATTTCATATGATATGCAACAAATACATGAAAGAGTGAGGAAGACTTTGATAGAGAACACCATGAAACACAAAGCCAAGGTGGATGAAAGTAGAAGGATAGTTCAATTTAATGTAGGTGACTTGGTTGTGGTGCATCTTAACAAATCAAGACTACAAAAGGGAGTCCCTCACAAGCTGCAGATGAGGAGGATAGGTCCCTGTCCTATTTTGGCTAAGTATGGTGTTAATGCATTCAAAGTTGAACTTTTGGAAGATAGTGGACTGTCTCCTATCTTCAACATTGTAGACATAGTCCATTACAAAGGACCATAGGAAGATATGGTTCAAACTCTTCATGAAGTGATCAGAGACATGGAGGATCTACAATTACCTACTACTATAGTCATAGGAGCTGACAGTGTGTTGGACACCAGGTTCTATAAAAAGACAAGGACTAAAGAGTATAAGGAACATCTCATAAAGAAGCATGGGAACATGGATGCTAACATAGTATGGATAAAGGAGTCAGAGTTCAAGAAGATGGGGATTGATCCAAGCATCCTCAATCCAAGGGTGGATTGATCTTTTTATTTTGGGGAGGATGGTGTAGGAGCACACCTAGACTAACCTCCATGCTTCTTTTTTTTGGCTTGTACTTAACTCTATCCAAGTCAACAAGAGTAGATTATTTTGTTTTAAGACCTTAGAAGGTCATTTTATATGTGGGCTAAGTGAGTTAGTCACTAGGACTAAGGTCACACAAATAGCCAATGTTAGTAGTCTTTAAGTTCTTAATGTTAGTAGTTGAGATAGAGTCTTTAATGTGTTCTAAAAGGACAATGTTTCTTTAATGATGCCTTAGGGTCATTAATGGAATTGGATCCTTGAAATATTATAGGTTATGAGTCCTAAAAAGTAGGATGATGGCATAAATGAAAGATTCCAATTGTTGTAAAGAAGTTGTCATGACAACATTTGCAATTATTGCAAATGTTCCATGCAACTCGGTTATCCTTGGATCCCCTTGAGAATAGGAAGTGGGAGATCGGCCAACAAGACCTAAAATGAAGGAAATGGAATCTTATGTTTAGGAAGGCTTGAATCTCTAGGTGTGGTATTCATTATAATAGTTTGAGTTTGATAATAGAGCTCTGCAACACTGTTACCAGGAATATCCTGATCTTTTGTGATAAAGCTCATATCTAATGGATTTAAAGTGCTAAGTTAGTGATTGCATAGTGTTCTTTAGGATATTTGAAGAAATTTTCTTTTAGGAATCAAGTTGTTTTGAGTATTTTTAATATGTCGGTTAAATTGTTTTTGTTTTAGAGCTTCCCCTAGTTCTGTTTTGACCAGTCAGTGCTTTCATGCCTCCCCCATGAAATCTAGCCATGGGAAACTCCTAAGGGTAGATGGAAATGCTATGGGAGTGAAAAGTGTACATATGTTTAGGATTAGGATTTGTCAAATTTTGGAGAGCTATTTTTAATGCCAAGCCCTAGGTGAGCAGACAAAGCCCAGTTAGTGGTCTAGGTTATGAAAGTTTAAAGATTTCTTGCAGGGTTGGAAGGTACAATATGGCTCCAGTACTTTTTTTGGAAGGTCATCATCTTATCTTAACATAATCTGAGGATTGAGCCTATGTAAATCCATTAGATCAATTTTTAGGTAAGATTTGTACAAGGTTACAGTTAGTCCTAAAAACTAGGCCTATTAGCCCTAGTTGTCCTAGATTGTAGGAAGGAATTGTACGGATGACCTAGGAAGGAAAAAATTATAGAATCCTTTGTAAAATCCAAAAGGGTATCCAAATCCCATATTGGTTTTGTAAGTTCTTTGGAAAAGTTTTGCAAGAATTGGCAAAATCCTCTACAAAAGGCTACAAGGATTAGGCCTATTTTTAAGGTCTCTAGATGATGAACTATTGAAGCCAGTAAGGATATGATTCAAGGTCCTTCTAAAATGGAAAAAATGGACCAAGTTATGAATTTTTTTACAAGGATGAAGACCCCTGCAATGAAGATTGAAGTTGGTGAAGAATTGGCATTTAGAGCTTTCAAAGTGGGTGAGGAGAATTGTACTCAATCTAGGGTGTTAGTCTTTAAAGGTTAAGCACAGGAGTTAGAACTCTTATAGAAGAGTTAGCATTGGACTTAGTTAATCATCTAAGCCAATTAGGACCTAGAGGAGACTAGGTTCCTAGAAGAGACAAGCTAGATCTCTTGGATGCAGTGCAAGCAAGTCTTGGAACACTCACATCACGTTTCAATCTCATCCTTTAGATCATCTTCAAATTTTTTCAGTCATGGATCTCATAACAAACTTCATCCTTAACCTTGAAATCATAACAATATCCTGATCATCATATTCAGTTAGTTGTTATGTTTTCATTCATACTCGATTAATATAGAAATGCGTCGGTGATAACTAACTCAATTATACTATCACTCAGTATACACTATAGTGGCTTGGTGTATACAAAAATCTTCAATTACCAACCACATTGACTTGTTCAATTTCAAATCTCTTCTCCATAATGGATTAATGTAACATGCTCAAGTCAATAATATAAAGTCATAGCCTCATCAATAAGTTACCCAATGTTTACCTTTTCCTTCTCTGTCATATCCATCTTTTCTTCATTGTAGATATCTCTATTCTTTCTCTTTCCTTCCTTAATAGATGTTTAGATGCTTGTAAATATCATGATAAGTATTGTCAAGACTACCTAACATCAATGACAACATATTGATTGAGTTAATCATCTTATATATCATTTTAATACTTTGTGATCTCTAATCACTATTCTTTCAGTTTATCTAGATATTAAATCAGTTGTAGTTCATGAATATCTCCATTTGGCATTGATGGCAACACAAGAAATATCCAAATATTCCATACACATACCAAACATGTATTCTACAACTATGTAAGTAAATATTGTAGCTCGATAAGCTCTCCCTAGTTTGATATTTAATATGTTTAATCACTACAAAACATAACAACATTACATATAGACTCTCCCTATGGATTTGATCTTTTCAGTTCTCAGATTATTGTTCTTAGAAAAAAATATTCAATCTCTCTCACTGATTTTCCATTTCATTTTCATATACAATCTATCTCCCTTTGACAACAATTCCAAAGAAAATATAAAACAACTTTTTAGCAGCCAATTAATTCTTTGTTGTTCAGTGCATATCAGTCAATCAGGTACCTTCTCTGTACAAATAAACAAATTTCTATTTCATCCTGTACAATCTTTCACAACCTTAGCAAAAAATAAAATGTGAGCTATGTGCATCAACATGAATGATCTTTTGATAAGTATAGGTTGATGCAACCTTCTGATTACCTCAGTGACCAATTGATAGAGGATGGATCCCAAGTCTAGTCCTCAAATATTCAAATGTGCCCTTCCATAATGGTTTTATAAAGATATTAGCAAGTTGTTCCTTAGATGTTACGAATTGTGGTTTCACTTGCTTCTCTTGAACTTGTTCCCTTAAGTAGTGATACTCAATAGATATATGCTTTGTTTTAGAATGCATCATAGGATTCTTGGAAAAGTTTATTGCACTCGTGTTGTCACCATATATAAGGACCGGCTCAGTGAGTACCTCATTCATTCCTTCCAACACTTGTATGATCCAAGCAATATTAGAATAATTTGCAGCAGGAGCAACATACTCTGCTTTAGCAGTAGACTGAGAGATACATGATTATTTCTTACTTATCCAAGTCACAATCCTATCTCCTAAAAATAATACTCCACTAGTTGTGCTCTTTCAATCATCTATGTTTCCAGCCCAATCTATATCGGTGTAAACTCTTAGTTCAAATTCACCTTCCTTAGAATACCATAATCCATAGTCTTCAGTCTTCTTCAAGTATCTCAAAATTCTTTTAACTACAACCATATGTGAATCTTTAGGATTGGTAGAAAATCTTGCCACAATCTGAACTACTTGTGCAATATCAAGCCTACTGTGTGCAACATATATCAGTTTCTTAAGCATAGATCGGTGCACTGTTTCGTTTACATTTGTAGATTCATCATCCTTTGTCAATTTACATCTAGTGACCATCGGTGTTCCTACTATTTTTTCATCTTCCATACAAAAAAAATTCAACACTTCTTTAATTTATTTTGATTGTGTCATGAAAATCCCATCATTCTATTGTATAATCTGCAAATCTAGAAAGAATTTAATCTCTCCAAACATTGACATCTCATATTCATTTCTCATTTCATGAGAAAAAGATTTTCAAATTTGATCTTGTCTACCAAAGATTATATCATCAATAAATATTTCAACAATCAAAATGTTATCATAAGAATCTCCTTTCATATACAAATTACTATTTTAACTAGTTCTTACAAATCCAATACTAATAAGATAATCATGTAGTTTTTCATACCATACCCTCGGTGCTTGCTTCAGTCCATATAAAGCTTTGTGCAATCTGCATACCATGTCTTTCTGATTTTGATCAATTAGCCCTTCTGGTTGTTCAATGTAGACCTCTTCTTTAAGAATTCCATTCAGAAAAGTAGATTTCACAGCCATTTGATATACTTTAAATCCCTTATGTGCAACATATGATAGCAATATCCAAACTCCTTCAAGTCTTGCAATAGGTGCAAAGGTTTCACCATAATCAATACCTTCTTCTTGTGCATATCCCTTGCAAACAAGTCTTGCCTTATTCCTTGTAACTTCCCCACTCTCATTCAACTTATTCCTGAAAATCCACTTAGTACCTATAAAATTTTTATCTTTTGGTCTAGGTACCAATTTCCATGTCTTATTCTTTTCAATTTTTTAAATTTTTTCATTGATAGCATTTATCCATTCCTCATTTTCAAGTGGATCCCTAAAATTCTTAGGTTCAAACTCACAAACCTAGCATGTGTTTTGTCTTAACATACTTTGGGTCATCATGCCAGCTTTCTTATCTCCAAATATTTGATTCTCTAGATGGTGTCTTCTAACAATTTTTCCTAGCACTTGTTCTCTCCTCTATTCATCATTCAATTCAAGTTCATTTCCCTTCTTGGTAGCTTCCTCTTGATTCTCAATTTTCATTTGCTGACCGTCAGTAGCATTTTCTTGATGCTCGGTAGACTTAGCCTGTGGCTTTGGTAGATATTTTGGATCTTCAACATAAGTAAACCTACCATAGTCTTTTGGTTCCTTCATTCTTTCTTCATCTTTTTTTTCAGCAAACACATCAACTCTAACATTAGCACTTTATATCATCTTATTAGTAACCTTATTCAAACATTTGTAAGCTTTAATCTTGGTAGAATAACCTAAGAATAAACCTTCATCACCTTTGGAGTCAAATTTACCATTCATATCATTGTTCATAATATAACACTTACTACCAAAGATTTTGAAATAACTTACACTTGGTGTGTATTCAAACCATAACTCGTAAGGTGTCTTGTTTGTGTCTTTCTTCAGTTGAACTTGGTTCAGGGTGTATACTATAGTGCTAAATGCCTCTCTCTAGTACATATGTGCAACATTTTTCTCAATCATCAAAGTTCTAGTACAATCAATAATTGATTGGTTCCTTTTTTTAGCAATTCCATTCTGCTGTGGTATTCTCGGTGTAGAAACCTACCTTTTCAATCCAAGCTCATTACAGAAGTTAGTGAATTCATCAAAATAAAACTCACCTCCCCTATCAGACCTTAAGCATTTAAATACTTTCCCAGTTTCTTTTTCAACTTTAGCCTTACACCATTTGAACAATTTGAATACCTCAAATTTTTCTTTCAAGAACATAATAGTCATCAGTCTAGTATAGTCATCAAAAAATAAATGAAATATCTATCACCATAGTATCTTTGAGTTCTCATCAGACCACATAAGTTAGTGTGAACCAACTCCAAAATTACTTTAGATGAATAGTCCTTACTTTTAAAACTAGATTTGGTCATCTTTCCTTTTTGACATTGATGGCACATAACATGATTAGGTTTTACAAGTTTAGGCAATTCCCTAACTTTTCTCTTTCTACTAATCTTAATCATGTTATAAAAATTTGTATGAAATAACCTCTTATGCTATAACCATGCATTTTCATTTTTCACCAACAAACAAGAAGTCTCAGTATTGTTAAGATAAAATAAATTACCTTTTGATTGTCCTCCAATGCCAACAAGTGTTCCATTTTCATCATATATTTTCACCTTTTTGCTCCCAAATACCACTCCGTGACCTACATTATTCAACTGTGCTATACTCAACAAATTGTAGTTAAGTCCTTTTACCTAGTATGCTTTATCACATCTAATTTTATCATTTAGAAAAAATGATCCTTTTCCTTTTACCATACATTGTGTATCATATCCCATTTTTACTGATCCTCCATTATAATGTTTAAGATTTTCAAAATTATCTTCATCACCAGTTGTGTGATGTGTACAAAAACTATCAATGATCCAAGTATCATTCTTACTAACTTTAGAAATAATTTTCTACATACCTTTCCTTTTCTTTTGAATCATCTTTCATTGAAACAAATAGTACTTCAACATCATCATCAGTGTCGGTATCAGTGTCATCATCATTCTTAATAAGGTAACAAGCCTTCTTACCTTTGTCTTTGTAATCTTGGTGTCTCTATTGTACTTTTGGTTTCCTCTGTTATTCCAATTGTTATACCTTCTGCCAAATTTTCCATCACCAGCTTGGTATTTATCTTCTTCTTTCCTATTAGGACATCTAGTAGTAATATGGCCAATTTCTTTACAATTAAAACATGCTAAAGGTAACTTTCCCTTATATCTTCATTTACATTTCTGCAGTCTCTGGGACATTAGTGCTTCAAGTTCATCAACCTCATCATTAGTGTTACTATCAATTTCATTCCTTATATTATGCTTACTGCTAGATTTAAAAATCTTAAGAGATGACATAAAAGAAGATTCAACACTTGGTACAACACTATTGTCAAAATTATTCAGCTCAAAATTTGTTAACTTTCCAATCAGACTATCAAGAGTAAGAGTGCTATTAAGTGGAGACCTCATTTCATGAATAGTAGATATTATGATTGCATAGATAGGAAACAAGGTTGTCAGTATCTTACATATCACAGTATCTTCATCAATAGTTCCTCCTCCTCCTCGAATAGCATTGACTAGCTCTTTGATTCAGTTTGAGTATTGTGTGATGATTTCTCCTTCCTTCATCTTTATGTCATCAAATTGGCCTCTCAAGGTTTCAGCTCTGGCTCTCATCACATTCACATCACCACTATGAACTAGAGAAAGTTTATCCCACATCTGCTTCAATATAGTGCAGCCCTTGACATCTTCAAATTCATCATCAGATAGAGCAACATCAATCTCTATTATAGTAATGTTGTGTTCATGTTGGTCTTTCAATTGATCAAGAGTTAAAGGTCTAACATTTGGTTGTATGTAGCCATTGTCCAATAAATATAATGCAGAATCTCCAACTACAGATATGTGAAGTCTCATCCGGCTTTTCCATGTAGTAAAGTTGTCTTTGTTCAACTTCAGCACTTCCCTCTTATACATCTTGTGACCTTTCTGCTCAAGTTCTTAAAACTTTCTTCCAAGAAACCAATAGTTCTTTGATACAAATTGTTAGAATAACTGAGAGGGGGGGTGAATCAGTTAGATTAGTTATCCTACAGTCCCAAATAAAAAGATGTACTTCACAAAACAATTCAACCAAATTATGTAGCTCGGTAACATAAAATATCAATCTATCTGTTCACTTTACCGATTACCACTAAATATCCAACTGTGATTACAGACTAAATCAACTATGTAGTATGTAAAGTATGATAGAAAAATAGTCATATCAATGCTATAAAATCTAATGATGACAGTGTTGGAAAAATGGTCAGTGCTCCCCTCAAGATTCATGACATGGCTTAACCACCGCCTATGTCATCTATAAGTCTAGTGGTTGTATCGGGCATTAACAGGTCAATCTTTTGGTGCAACGACAACCACTAATTGTAACAAGTGGTATCAGAGCTTGGTCACAAGTTTGAATCCCCTTAGGTAATGCTAAGGGGGAGACTGTTGGCAAAATGGTCAGTGCTCCCCTCAGGATTCATGACATGGCTTAACCACCTCTTGTGTCATCTATAAGTCTAGTGGTTGTATCGGGCATTAATAGGTTGATCTTTTGGTGCAACGAAAACCACTACTTGTAATAGGCACCTCGTATTGCAAAAATGGATCACAAAACTATACCTCTCATATTGTCCTAGAAAATTCTCTTGAATCCTAAGGTGTACATTGTATCCAACCAAATTATCATGGAACCTTGTGTGGTAGATGTCTCTTTAAAATATATTGTCTTTAAACAATTAAGAATTACATACAAAAACAATAAGCAATCTTAGCATCATCATCCTCCAAGCCCTCACTCTAAATAATATCTTCAACTATTTGAGTCTATCCAATCAATAAGATGTCACAAATGCCTCATCTCATCTAACTTAAGTTGGGATGTAATAGAACTATATATACGAACATACACATTCCCTACACCTGTGAACCTCATACATACTGGTCTCAAGACTATGATATACTCCTATTCCCAAATACGTAACTTCTTTCCTCTCCCATTGAGGGATTTAATTCTTAGAAGTACCCAACCTAATATAAATCATGATATAGTTAGGATAATAAGGAAGGACCCTATGTAGATTTCTTCTCATCCACAATAATTTTCTCTAATGTTCACTTCCAACCTGTTGATGAATGACATGACCATAACACTAATTTCTCAGGGTATGTTAGTCCTCCAATAAAACTATCCAACATAGGAATGGTGCATAGTGCGTGACCATCTCTCTTTGTCTAACCTATCCTCTATTGATATATAGCCCCACATCACCAGAAATTGGTCATAGAGAAACATTGTCACTAACCTAATCATCTACCATGAGCTCCCCTCTGATCAGAACTCTTAGAATCCTCTATACATTCTCTAATTTCGGACATATCTCTCATATAGTTAATAGAAATGAGTTGTCCTCCTAGTTATGTCATCTCTCATCCTATATTTTCAACATCCCTAGATTAGCCTTGATCTTGGCATAATATTTGCATCCCACAACCCTATAACAACAAGAATAACTAAAGCTGACTATGATAAATTACCTGAATGAACTAAGTAGAAGGATATCTTTTATGTGACATTACACAATGATATCATCCTACAATGAAACAAATGTTTGTGTTAGCCTATCACATGCTTTGTTGAACTTGCTTATCCAACCAAACTTGCTTACTTTCTCAATTTTATCAATTGTCCAGTATTCATTTATTTTGCATAATTTCATCAACTATTCAACTTTAGCCTTCAAAAATGCCAATTCTTAATAGAAGCATAGTTTCATCTATCATAGACATAGTTTTGTTAGTTGTACATTAGTAGCAATCAAAAAATATAGTTTTTTACATCATATGTACATTTTTATCAAATGTGAAGCATTACACATATATATCCATAACAAGATTGTTTCTTATCATTTGCGCATTTTAATTAAATGTGAAGCATTATGCATATGCATAATAAGATGCTTAAATTCTAGATTTGTGTGCCTAAAATACAACTTCTAGTAACATATATAGAGAATCTACCATTTTTTGCAAATGCTAAATCTACTTCCTACCCTATTTATGATGAATTAATGATGATCTAAGGACATAAGTAGTTACATACTATCTTGTCATGCTCCTAGAACTACTCAAATTGTTGCACATGCTTAAACCTATGAGTCTCCAATAGAAGTCTCACCATCTCCACTCACATTTCTCTGTTGTGCTCTTAGAAATGAAGGATAATAATGTGGATGACTAAACCCAAATCTCTTATTTGTAAGTGATGTAATTGGACTCATTACCCATCATAGTGTCTTGTAATCCTAACGGCCCTATCCTAAACTCATTTGTAATCCTATTTTCCCTATTCTTACCCTATTTCCTTCTCAATTAACTCCATTTTCTACTACTTTTTTATTATGCCTTGTTTTTTTCTTTCTGTATCAAGAGATTCCAAAAATTTCTCTTTTTAGAAATCTGTTGAGGGAGCATACCATCTCCTCTAGCATTCACAAAGATGACAAGATATAGACACCTAAAATTATTTCCTCTACTAACTTAATTGAAATTATAACTTATTTAATTCATTCATTATTCTCTTCTTTCTAATTTTTTATTGATTTAATAATCCCAACCTTACCCTTTTTCTATATTAATTAATTAAATACTTATATCTCATTAATTAATTCATTATGCTCTTCTTTCTAATCTCATCCCTTCAATTTATTCAAATACATCACAATATAAATTCATAGGCATGTGACAAATGTCACATGTCTCTTCATTTACTTTTTATTCCCTCCTCCTTATATGTCTATATTGATTGAACTCAAAGATATGTTACCAAAAGTCAACACATCTACCTACCACTCAATCTCATCCCTTTATTTGATTTTAACCTCTTAATCTTATTGATTCCCATTTATCCTCTAATCATAGACATTCATTTTTTAACCTCTTATTCTAAACCATTGATTGTTTTAATGATTTCTTATAAAAGAGGCATTTTCCTATGACTTGATATTCATTAGTCATTAGTATATTTGCATAAGATCTCTGAGGATAAGAAAATGATAGAGCCAACCAAATTGTAAATGTGAGGTATTACTTTGTCTATTTTATTTACATTTCATAATTTAGAATTCTATTGAATTGATTATTTGTTGGATCTTAGACTTAGTAGTTGAATTGATTTTTATATGATAAAAGTTTGATATTCAGCATACATAAAGTATAATAAGATTCCAAACATTGATTGTCCTCCCGGCCGATTGAACTTCACGCATCTCACATCATGTAAATCTGAGTTCTCCCTTGGAGTTGAAATTTCAGAGATTTGTAATTTTAGAAATGTTAAATATTAGAATAGTTTCACAATAAAATGAGGATTTCCCCCCTTAAAATTGAATATATTGGTTGAGCGTGAGAAATCGGGGCCGGAGATGCAAATTGAAAATCAACCGCTACAGTGATAGTGATTGGGGAGACTGAAAGAGGACCCCAATGAAAAACAAAGCTGTGCACAAAATGGAAATGAGATAAAAATCTCTGACGAAACAGAATAGCCAATGAGCCATTTAAGAAATCAGTCCTTAATGCGCGCTCTTTAAGCCAGGCTATTCTCTGATAAATCTCTGATAAAATTCCTTTAAAACTGTTCTAGTCGTAAATGTTTTTAAAGGGGGTTCAATATTGGTGGTTGATAGGAAATCTTAACTGGGACTATTAGAACACTGTCTATATAAGATGGTCGGCATTCATATAGAGGGATAGGGGTAAATTGTGTAGAAATGGATGTTGGAGTATCATCAATGTTTTCTAACAATCTGAAAGTTGACCATTCGGTTGATCTCTGATTACTCTTATTAGATCCTATACTCTCTTTAATCAATCTTATCAGGACTGTGATTCAGATTTGTATTAATTTATCTGCAGGTATAAGAAAAAGCCAAAGCAATCTTTGAAGCTGGGAATAAAATCTAGGCATAGCAAGCTAGTCATGAGAAAAAAATCAAAGCCCTCTAGGTCTCTGGACATTAGTAACTGGTCTGAGGAAGAGATAAATGAGCACTACAGTTCTATTTTTCATTCAAGCAAGGAACATCCTCTCCCATCAACAGCTTCTGTTGATGCAGTGAAAGAGATCCCACAAGGCGAAGGACATTGCAACCAGTTTCAAGTGCCTTCAGATCTGGATAACCCAGGAGCGATTGGTGTAGTGAGTAGCAGGTAGAAGTATATTTCATGCTTTGCGGATTGTGTTCTTTTCTTATCTAGTGCAAAAGTAAACGGTGCTCCTTTACAAAAATAGGGTTATATCAGGAAAGGGCGCTCCTTTATATCAGGACGTTTATTTTAGAACAATCGCTACTTTTGTGTCATCTCTGAATCATTTTTGTGTTCCGCTACTCTTATCTTGTACAAAGAGTAAAGGGTGCTCCTTTACAGAATTAGGGTTTATCAGGACATTTTTTTAAAATGCAATACTTAATTCCGTATTAATTGATGACCGTTTCTTTTTACAGCAAGGACAGTCAGGTTAAGAATCCCAACCCAGGTATATCGTCCCCTTTTTCAATAAAATGTCTGTTAGGTCTTTGGTTTGGCTACCATACTATCAATAGATGTGTTTCTTGGCTACTATACTATCAAATTCGAGAAGGCTATGGTTCTCTATTACCTACCTATAGAATTGGTTTTCTAAATCCTTCTTGTTAGGTTACCATATATAGACCCAACTAGGAAACGAAAAAATTATTGGATTGAAATGATTTTTGTGCAGATAAAAATGGAGAAGTGGGGAATGTTAACCAGCCCGCGCATTATCGAGTAAGGAAGATACCAAAAGAGCCAAAATCGGTTAGGGATCATCTTAGAATAGCAAGGAGCAGGAATTAAGGCGGACATAAAGCAGGTAACATTCGTATTACATTTGTATTACATTTTCATTCCATATTCATTTTGTCTCTCCTTTAACAGTAATTTCTGTTGACCTCAAAAGCAGAAGAAGCAATGCAGATGGCATATCGATCTGTCAGGCATATCCAGCCATAAAGATTCATTTTTAAAAAATGGTATTTTCAAATTGGTTAATTAGAAATTCCTAATATTCAGCGATCTCTCTGCTTAGAGTTGATCTATTACTGTTTCTTAATTTAAGACTATGTTATGTGTGCTGGACAAGGATTTGATACAAATATGTGATTCAAAATCATTTCGAACTTATAAATATTTGATTTATGACAGTCTATGAGCTAAAGGTTCTTTTAATTTATTTTACATAATGAATCAACAGTCCGTTTGACAGGTTCTTTAATCTTTCCGAGGTTCGCATATATGATTTCTAATATCATATACGCTGCGAGTTATAATTATTTTCATTGCTATGGAGAATGGATAGCCACCAGGACTACCAAATATGTGTTTTCAATTAGCTCATCTGTGCTGTTTATCAGTTGAATGGAGTAAAAAAACACTTTTCTTTTCTCTCTTCATTACTGGTTAAACATAATATCTGATTCTTATGTGTCAGTTGTCTTTAAGTGAGATATACTCACAGTTCATTTTATATATTTTATATATGCAAATAGTTTTTTGTTTTCTTTATTAAATTAGTATTTGAGTATATGGTTAAATTTGAAGAAAATAAGAAATAGTATTTATTTTGTACTTTCTTGACTTGTCGGTATTCTTTTTATTTTCTAGTTGGACTTTTTATTCAGTCTTACTACTAGTGAGACTGATAACTATGATGCAAAAGAGTTTGGGCTCCATCCTGATTTACCAAATCAAAAAGAAAAAATGTTCCCCATAGACAAGCTGGAGTTACGACTGAGATGGGTGCCCTTCCAGAAATCCATTTCACCTCTGTCAGTATCACTTAGATGCGATGTGTATTAAGTGTTCCATTTATTTTTATGAGAAATGGGTTCCATCGAACCACTACTCATAAAACATAGGTCACATAAGATATAAATTCGTGCCAACCACTGATGAAACATAGGTCAATAGATTTGTGGTGGACAAAGATTTTATTCAAATATATGATTCCTAATCTTTTTCAATTTATAAAGATTTGATTTATAACAACCTGTGAGCTAATAGTTCTTTAAATTTATTTTACATACAACATTAAACATTCTATTTGACAGATTCTTTAATATTTCCAATTTTCAAAAGTGTGATTTCTAACAGCATATAACCTAACAAATATAATTAATTTTCCCTTAATATAGAGAATGAATAGTTACCCAGGACTACAACTATGTGTGTTCTCAGTTACCTTATATGTGATGTCTATCAATTGAACGCTGCGAAAAAAACTTTCATTTTCTTTTACCACCCAATAAAATAAACGAATGTTTTAAAAATAAAAGCAACACTTAATTATCAAGACCAATAGTTTCATTTTTCTTCCTTGAGCATCAATCGCATTATTTATAACTGATTACTTAAATCTTTAAAAAACAATGTGAAAATTTGGTAAAATTGTAAATATTAAAGATGCAGAGAAATGGAATTAAACACAATAAAGAAGACAAATACAAGTGACACAATATTTATCGTGGTTCGGCAATATGTCTACGTCCACACTTAAAGCAGGGAATCAGTCTATTAATGTAATCCACAGAATGATACACTACAAAGTTCAATCCATTACAATACATGACTGTATGCAGCCTTTTATAGAAGGCTCTTCGAAGTGGAAGAGGTGGGAGAAACTGAACGGTCATGTGACCATTGGGCTTCATATCCCAACAATCTCCCCTGTGAAGTCCAATGGGCACAGTCATGTACAGCAGAATCCCCTGCTCCGTTTTTTGACTCTCAGAGAAGAACGAGATCTTGAGAAGATCTCAACTTTAGCAGACTTTGCTCCAGCACACTCCGAATGAGCCTTCTCCACATTAGAGCGGACTTAAAAATATCTTCTCCTCGATCTGTACCAGACACTAATTTTCCCATCAGTCCATAATGAAAACTGCTACTTGTTGCAGATTCAAAACACATTTCTCGATCCACAACATTGCAATTCTGTATATCATGAGGAACGTATACTTCTCCATTCTGTATACTTCTCCATACTTCTCCAGCAATATTCCCCAAAGCCCAGACAGCCTGTTGTCGAGCATTTTCATTCATGGAAGTAAGAAGCTGGACAAATACAGCCAATGCTCCATGATCAATCACAGTTTTAGTGTGATCGGATGTTCCAGAGATTATATTTGTTAAAGACCAAGCTGCTTCAAATAAGAAATCCCCAAATTTGTTATTCAAGTACGAGATGTCTGGTACTCCTACCAAATGAATGTCCTGCTGCTGGTAGAAATCCTCAATGCTCAAGTTGTCGTCTGGTGTAGTCTTCTCATTTAAAGAAACTACAGCCTTCAAGGCAATTCTATCGTTGCCTACAATATTGTCCCCTTTTCGGTCTAATTTTGAACCAAGCAAATTCCTCAGGAATTCAACTGTCAAAGAATGTGAAGAGTCTGTGGTAGGGAGTGGACAAATTGCGGTCAGAGGAGACTGCTCTCTATCATTAACCTCTTGCAGAGAATAACCGACATCAGTTGAGTGATGACCAATAGAAGGGACCCGCGAGCTGTCAATGTGTCTACCTTCACTGTTTGACTGAGCTATCACAGGTTTTGGCACAAGTCGCGTGGGAAACAGGGAATTCCTCTGTGAAATGTTACCTGCATTAGATTGTGATGCATCCCAAATCCAACCTTTCGTTGTTGGAGAGCAATATGGAGGAGTTAATTTGGATCTGCAGCAGTCATCAATAGCATCTGCGGTAGAGAATGGGGAACCCGTGGACAGAAATAGCTGCTGACTATGATGACACTGTGGCAGGGAATTGAACACCGAGAACATTTTGTGATTGTTCTCTACCAACGCATAGTGAACTCCATTCACGTCAACGTTGAAGCACGCATTAATCTTAAGCACTTCCCTGGGCAGCTCCAAGCCATAATCTATATTGGGGGTACTTTCATCAGGATATCCAACGGGTGAAATAACATGCTCTAGCACAGGAAGTGAGTGCCCCCGCAACAGGTCAAGCACATGACCATTTTCATAGCACGCTAAATTCCTTTTTCGAAAAGCATCCTTTCCGTTGTTGTTCCAAATCGAACCATCTTGTGCCTCTTCGTTTGCAGGATGAGTAACAGCTTGGGCCTCTTGACCTTCTCCTTGGTCGTCACTCAACTGATGTCGGTTATTCTCTGCAAGAGGTTAATGATAGAGAGCAGTCTCCTCTGACCGCAATTTGTCCACTCCCTACCACAGACTCTTCACATTCTTTGACAGTTGAATTCCTGAGGAATTTGCTTGGTTCAAAATTAGACCGAAAAGGGGACAACATTGTAGGCAACGATAGAATTGCCTTGAAGGCTGTAGTTTCTTTAAATGAGAAGACTACACCAGACGACAACTTGAGCATTGACTGAGCTATCACAGGTTTTGGCACAAGTCGCGTGGGAAACAGGGAATTCCTCCGTGAAATGTTGCCTGCATTAGATTGTGATGCATCCCAAATCCAACCTTTCGTTGTTGGAGAGCAATATGGAGGAGTTAATTTGGATCTGCAGCAGTCATCAATAGCATCTGCGGTAGAGAATGGGGAACCCGTGGATAGAAATAGCTGCTGACTATGATGACACTGTGGCAGGGAATTGTCCACCGAGAACATTTTGTGATTGTTCTCTACCAACGCATAGTGAACTCCATTCACGTCAACGTTGAAGCACGCATTAATCTTAAGCACTTCCCTGGGCAGCTCCAAGCCATAATCTACATTGGGGGTACTTTCATCAGGATATCCAACGGGTGATATAACATGCTCTAGCACAGGAAGTGAGTGCCCCCGCAACAGGTCAAGCACATGACCATTTTCATTGCACGCTACATTCCTTTTTCGAAAAGCATCCTTTCCGTTGTTGTTCCAAATCGAACCATCTTGTGCCTCTTCGTTTGCAGGATGAGTAACAGCTTGGGCCTCTTGACCTTCTCCTTGGTCGTCACTCAACTGATGTCGGTTATTCTCTGCAAGAGGTTAATGATAGAGAGCAGTCTCCTCTGACCGCAATTTGTCCACTCCCTACCACAGACTCTTCACATTCTTTGACAGTTGAACTCCTGAGGAATCAAGACAAGGGGATGGTGATGAAACTATTTTCTTCTTTTCAAACTTGTTTTTTTCAGGCTTCTCTGATTTTGTGTCAACACCAGTAGCTAAGTTATACTCATCTTTCCGGTCATCCCACCAATGTACATGGCGTTTCGTTTCAGCCTTCATTTGTACAATATTATTTTGTAACAAATCCAAACGGCTAAGAAACTCTTCGATGACTGAATTACCAATTGTGAATATTAAAGATGGAGAGAAACGGAATTAAACACAATAAAGAAGAAAAATACAAGTGACACAATATTTATCATGGTTCGGCAATATGCCTACCTTCACACTTAAAGCAGGGAATCAATCTATTAATGTAATCCACAGAATGATACACTGCAAAGTTCAATCCATTACAATACATGACTGTATGCAGCCTTTTATAGAAGGCTCTTCGAAATGGAAGAAGTGGGAGAAACTGAACGGTCATGTGACCGTTGGGCTTCATATCCCAACAAAAGAGGTCAATTATATTTCTGTAACTTAAAAGTAAATATCAACTAAAATGATGTTGAGTCTTTGATTCGTTTACATTTAGCTGAGCGATTTTTTATATAAGTGTAGATCTTCAAGATCATTCTAATAATATGGCTTGACATCTATATCATGTGGCAGAAATGTATAGTAATTTATCTGACGAGAGAGGCATTTTTGTCTAGTTCTTAGTACTTCAAGGTAAATATCTAGATGACACTGTGGCAGGGAATTGTCCACCGAGAACATTTTGTGATTGTTCTCTACCAACGCATAGTGAACTCCATTCACGTCAACGTTAAAGCACGCATTAATCTTAAGCACTTCCCTGGGCAGCTCCAAGCCATAATCTATATTGGGGGTACTTTCATCAGGATATCCAACGGGTGATATAACATGCTCTAGCACAGGAAGTGAGTGCCCCCGCAACAGGTCAAGCACATGACCATTTTCATAGCACGCCACATTCCTTTTTCCAAAAGCATCCTTTCCGTTGTTGTTCCAAATCGAACCATCTTGTGTCTCTTCGTTTGCAGGATGAGTAACAGCTTGGGCCTCTTGACCTTCTCCTTGGTCGTCACTCAACTGATGTCGGTTATTCTCTGCAAGAGGTTAATGATAGAGAGCAGTCTCCTCTGACCGCAATTTGTCCACTCCCTACCACAGACTCTTCACATTCTTTGACAGTTGAATTCCTGAGGAATCAAAACGAGGGGATGGTGATGAAATCATTTTCTTCTTTTCAAACATGTCTTTTTCAGGTTTCTCTGATTTTGTGTCAACACCAGTAGTTAAGTTATCCTCATCTTTCCAGCCATCCCACCAATGTACATGGCATTTCGTTTCAGCCTTCATTTATACAATATTATTTTTGTAACAAATCCAAACGGCTAAGAAACTCTTCGATGACTGTGTAATGATCCTAATCTCTAGGCACTGTCCAAATACATCAAATGGTGCCAGTTAGGAAACTTCTATTAGGACTATCCCTTATCTTACATTTCATCCTATATTATCCCAGGTTATGCACAACTTATTTAAACGAAGATAACTCCTTAATGGTATAAATAAACAATATAATTTGTATGTGTATAAAATATCTCCTGTAGAGATTATAGGGAAATCCTTCTCTTATCTTCCTATGGTAATCTAGAGTGGAAGAGTTACAGGGCCTGGGTCACGTGAAATAGACTAAAAGTGGCTTCTCTCAAGGCCTAACCCCAATATTGGAATAACCATCATGTGCCCGAAATTACTCCGCCTCTACCATCCACAACCTCCACACTCAAGATGCCTTAGCGAAACGAAAGAAATGAAATTGTATAATCTTTACAGACTATTTTAGTTTGACACATTATCTAGATTTCTATTTGAATACTGAAGATCATCTATTTATACATCTTTCTCTAAATGCTCATATATTTATGTATACCATAATAAATATAGTTACAATTAATTAATTTTATATATATATATATATATATATATATATATATATATATATATATATATATATATATATATATATATATATATATATATATATATAATGCAGATATATGTTATTGAGAGATTCAAAACATACATTAGTTCAAATATATATCTGTGTATACCCTGCGACAGCTTACTCGAATAGTCTATCACTGTATACAATCTGAATGATTATAGGAGGAATGTTGTTCCTTAATACATACATACTTTACAGTCCCTGTGGTTATCCAGAGAACTCTATTCTTGACGTCTAAGCCTAACATAACAGGCTAAGCTTGGTATTCACCAGATGCGTAACTCCCAAATCTCTATCTCTTCTGCCCTCTTCCGTGTATCTTAAAAGATTGTTTTGCCTGTCTTAAGTATCTTTTGCGGTGTCCCAGGGGGTGCAACTTGAGTCAAGAGGTGTGACCCGTGTTGCGTGAGATTTAACGCTAAGTCCATGATGTTTCAATTCTTCCATTTCCGACTACCATTACATGTTGTCGGGTCTAGTTTAGGAAGTAATAGATATATTAAATCATGACTTAAGTTAATGACTACTAATTGGATTATTATTATTATTATTATTTTATAAGAATATTAATTAATGATAATAAATATATTAAATCATAATTTAAGTTAATGACTATTAATTAGATTATTATTATTTTATAAGAATATTAATTAATGATATTAGATATTTATGATAATTATTATTTTATTATTAATAGTTATTGGTAACATTAATAAATATTAATCGACACTAATTAATATTAATAATTACAGATCAATATTATCTTTAACAACTACTAATTTGATTAGTGTAATTGATCTTGTATTAATACCATAAATTGATATTATTAATTAATATTATATTGATTAACATTATTGACTTATTTTTAGAGATAGGAGATGAATTATATATTCAAGAAATTCATATGAGCACCTATTATATATTAATCATGGCTCATGACAAACCGCCCCTCCCAAAATTGCTTGCCTCAAGCAATTATTATAATATTTTTTCTCAATCAGAAAGGGAACTACGATCTTATCTAAATTCTAACAAAACCATCATTTGTATGATAACAAGTGTCGTCGCTCTAAATCAAGATTAAGGTCATACACGTGAAAATATGAAATACATGTATGAAGACATGAAGAATACACATTAATTCATAAAGACACAAGGCAAATACAAAGTATACACGTTAATGCATGAATGCATGTATGAATCACGTGTGTAAGGTGTAAATCATACAAATTTGGAGCATGAATCATACACAATAATACATGAGTACATGTAAGACATGGCTAATGCAAATGAATACACCTGGCATGTAGAGAACATAACATACAAAACATACATATGAATTCATTTAAATCAAGGGGCATACATTCAGCATATGAACCATGCATAGGAATTCACTCAAGTCAAGGAGCATACACATGAATAAAGCATGCACATTAGTTCACTTAAGTCATACACATAGAACATAAAAAAATAAAGCATACACATGAGATTTAGGAAGTATTCAGAGAGGCATATATGTAGAATGTGAAGGATACACATGAATACATTCAAGACATAAAGAATACATGTAACACGTAAGCATGAAGTGGACATATAAAAAGAGTATATATTCATGGGGTATATACATTCACACACACAACACATAAAGCATGAAGTATACTTAAAACATAGAGAACATACATGTAGCACATAAAGTATTCAACAATATACATAAGTGTAAACATTCACTTAATGCATGAGGTAGTATGCATAAGGCATGGAAAATGAACACAAATTGGTCATGAAGCCATACAAATGCACACAAGACAATACATATATGTCAGACACTCAAAGCATGATGTAGCACACCTAATTACACACCAAGCATAAAAGACATGAAGCAGTGCATAAGTACACATCAACACATCATAGATGGAGCTATAAATACACATCAAATATCTAAGACATGAAGAAATACATAAGTATATGTCAGACATGTAATGGAGGAAGCATACAAACAATACACAAAATATGAGGAATGTGCTCATGAGTTAATCCTACATAAAGTTTGCAAGCACAACGTATACATATGAAGAGTATATGTGACACACAATCAGAGTAAACATGTAGTTTAGACCATAACAAGTTGCCCATAAATTCATGTCTTCTCAAGTTACTCTCGTGTTTCTAGTTTAACCAAATAATAAATAAACTTAAAAATATGAAGTATACACATGAACATATGAGGACACGAAGTATACACATGATTGTATAATGACACAAAGTAGACACTGAGTATATTCTTTCTCATCTACTAGAATATTTATTTGTTTCATCTTTTACCCTGCAGGATGGCAGGATCATGCTCTGATACCAATTGTAATGATCCTAATCTCTAGGCACTATCCAAATACATCAAACGGTGCCAGTTAGGAAACTTCTATTAGGACTATCCCTTATCTTACATTTCATCCTATATTATCCCAGGTTATGCACAACTTATTTAACGGAAGATAACTTCGTAATGGAATAAATAAGCAATATAATTTGTATGTGTATAAAATATCTCCTGTAGAGATTATAGGGAAATCCTTCTCTTATCTTCCTATGGTAATCTAGAGTGGAAGAGTTACAGGGCCTGGGTCGCGTGAAACAGACTACAAGTGGCTTCCCTCAAGGCCTAACCCCAATATTGGGATAACCATCATGTGCCCGAAATTACTCCGCCTCTACCATCCACAACCTCCACACTCAAGATGCCTTGGCGAGACGAAAGAGATGAAATTGTATAATCTTTACAGGCTATTTTAGTTTGACACATTATCTAGATTTCTATTTGAATACTGAAGATCATCTATTTATACATCTTTCTCTAAATGCTCATATATTTATGGATACCATAATATATATAGTTCCAATTAATTTTATATATATATATATATATATATATATATATATATATATATATATATATATATATATATATATATATATATATATATATATATATATATATATATATATATATATATATATATATATATATATATAATATTTAATTTATATATGTATTATATTTATATGTACTGTATTATATATATAATGCAGATATATGTTATTGAGAGATTCAAAACATACATCCTAATCATTGTTAAACATTAATGACCATAGTTCAAATATATATCTGTGTATACCCTGCAACAGCTTACCCGGATAGTCTATCACTGTATACAATCTGAATGATTATAGGAGGAATGTTGTTCCTTAATACATACATACTTTACAGTCCCTATGGTTATCCAGAGAACTCTATTCTTGACGTCTAAGCCTAACATAACAGGCTAAGCTTGGTATTCACTAGATGCGTAACTCCCAAATCTCTATCTCTTCTGCCCTCTTCCGTGTATCTTAAAAGATTGTTTTGCCTGTCTTAAGTATCTTTTGTGGTGTCCCAGGGGGTGCAACTTGAGTCAAGAGGTGCGACCCGTGTTGCGTGAGATTCAACGCTAAGTCCATGATGTTTCAATTCTTCCATTTCCAACTACCATTACATGTTGTCGGGTCTAGCTTAGGAAGTAATAGATATATTAAATCATGACTTAAGTTAATGACTACTAATTGGATTATTATTATTATTATTATTTTATAAGAATATTAATTAATGATAATAGATATATTAAATCACAACTTAAGTTAATGACTATTAATTGGATTATTATTATTTTATAAGAATATTAATTAATGATATTAGATATTGATGATAATTATTATTTTATTATTAATAGTTATTGGTAACATTAATAAATATTAATTGACACTAATTAATAGTAATAATTACAGATCAACATTATTTTTAACAACTACTAATTTGATTAGTGTAATTGATCTTGTATTAATACCATAAATTGATATTATTAATTAATATTATATTGATTAACATTATTGACTTATTTTTAGAGATAGGAGATGAATTATATATTCAAGCAATTCATATGAGCACCTATTATATATTAATCATGGCTCATGACAGACTGAATTACCAATTGTGAATATTATAGATGCAGAGAAACGGAATTAAACACAATAAAGAAGACAAATACAAGTGACACAATATTTATCATAGTTGTCTTTAAACCGAACGGTCATGTGACCATTGGGCTTCATATCCCAACAAAAGAGGTCAATTATATTTGTGTAACTTAAAGTAAATATCAACTAAAATGATGTTGTGTCTTTGATTCGTTTACATTTACTTGAGCATTTTTTAGTACTTGCCGATAGGCTAGGCAAGTACTATTGCATCCATTTTTTGATTTCAAAATTAATAATTTGTATAGTATACATGCACATTTTTATGTTTATAATTCAACAAAATTAATTTAGAGTTCTTCTATTGGCTTAAAAATTTAGCCTCTTATACATGGATTTTGTCAAAGCACTACCTCTATTAATTTATTAACTAATGTTTATTAAATTGAATAATAAAATTTGTTATATGTATTATAATTAGATGTTATATATTTAGATTATATGACATAAACTATAATTATAATCTAAATATTAATAAACTTAAACTTTTTATTATATATTTTATATTAATTAACTTATGAACTCTTGATCTTTAATATAAAAAATATTATTAAAATTGTTACTTGTTCTTAAATTAATATTTTAGAAATAATTTATTTACTATCCAAATTTCTATTTTTAAACTATAGGTTAACTTTAAATTTATAATTAAATAATTTTGCTAATTAAAATAAGTATTCTCATTCATTCTTTGTAATTATTAATTTTTGGATTTCATCCATTAACTAGTGATTAAAACCAATTCTCTGCACCAATTATAATTTAGTTTTTTCTTATTTTGTTAAAAATAACACATATTCTATAGTCTAAATGTAAATTTTTTAAGTTTATAATTTGTAAAAATTATTTTTAGATGATATGATTGGCTAATACATTTGAGGTCTTATAGGCCACTTTTTTTTGGAATAAAGAGCATCAATACCTTTTTATTTTTTAATTTTTAATTATTGAATATTTTAAAGGTTTTGAAAATTTTAATTGATTTTGTTTATTTTTTTTTACAATTTTTTTTACCAAAAGTCTAACGTGTAATTTGTATCATATTATATTAAAATAATATTGACTATTTTTTTTATATTATAAAATATTAAATATTTTTTGAATTTATTTTAATATATATTATATAAATTTAGATTTAATAGAATAACATTATAATATTATTGAAAAATAGTTATTTGGCCTAAATATTTAATATTAAAATTAATTAAAAGTAAAACTATTTTATCATTTAAATTAATTATAATTTATATTTTATAATTATATATAAAATTAAAAAGTATTATTAGAATTATAATTATAATTATTTTATAATTATTTTATAATTAAATAATTACTTTACATATAAATTAAAATTAAAATTAAAATTAGTTATAAATTATTATAATTAAAAATTCACTTTACATATAAATGAAAATTAAAATTAAATTTATTTATAAAACTAGAGGCAAGTACTTAGCCACTATGTGGCACTTGTTTATATAAGTGTAGATCTTCAAGATCCTTCTAATAATATGGCTTGACATCTATATCATGTGGCAAAAATGTATAGTAAAATTTTTGTCTAGTTCTTAGTACTTCAAGGTAAATATCTAGATGATCCTCCTACTTTTTTTTAACAAAAAAAAAGTGGTACCTTATATTTTATATTAATAAAAATTGTTACTATTCATAAAAATATATAATATTGAGTTAATTATAGTGAAATATAAAAGATAATGCATATGAGAAATAAGTATTCATTTTATTGCTTTGTTTTAGAATGATCAAATAAAGTTTTTATATGTCTTTTTATTGTTATGGAACTTTTATACAATATAAAATAATAGATTGAACCTAGAAATGAAATTTCAAAAAATTTATAAACTTTTCTAAAATTTTTGAATATGTTTTCTATTGCCTATATAGATAAGATCATCAAAATAAATACAAATAATGATAAATTTCCTTATCATGTTTTCATAAAATATTCATTACGATGGTGAAATAAAACAATGATAAATTTCCTTTTCATGTTTTCATATAATATTCATTACGATGGTGAAGTAAAAAAACTAGGATGATAAGTGTCTTTTCAGTACTCCATTTCAGTTGTTGAGTGGCCAAGTCCTTTGAACCATATTTCAGAGTTTCTGGAGAAAGGTTGTAGACTTAGAATTGCATTTCTAATGTTGATCAATCAAAGTTATAATTTTGACAGCTTCATTCTCTTCTATCATATTTCATTTTTCCTCTCTCTCAACTAAGAGATGATTTTGTGAAGTATAATTATCAAATTGATTTTTATTTTTTGTTACATTTGGTTACTTATATTTTTTTATTTTTTAATAATAGAGCCTCATATATGTAACTTTTTGGTTTTATGAGTTTACTCAAAAAATTAATATTTTCTTTTAGAATATATCCTAGAATAAGATCCTCTCCTCTCACAATACGTGTAGAGTGTATTTGTTCTCCCAAATAGTTATTCTCTTTATGAGTTTTCCAAAGAGGATGTTCTTCCATTTGGGAATCTCATGTTCCTTCTCTAGAAATGTATGGACTCGTTTACTTAACATACAAAATGTGTGTATGACCATAACATTGTCCATAAAAATATTGCATTTCATTGTTGTTTTACATTCTCTAACCATTCCTCAATTCTTCTTTGTGTTCTTATTCTTCCCCACATAGCTTAGAAAATTTGGAAGAGGAAAATAATAATAAATTTATTGTAAAGTTGAAAGACCTGACAAAGTAACCTAAAGAGTTATTGTTTCAAAAAATGAGAATTGCTTAACTCATATTCCTAAAAAGCTTTCAAATAGCTTCATGAATATCTACTTTACATCTATGATATTGAAACTACAATATGATTGAAACTTTAATTTGGTATATTTATCCTATGTACGAATCAAAAGAAGCCTACATAAGGGTTTTTTTTATTTCCTCCACTAGAAAGTGGATTGAAATTCTTTTGAAGGGTAAACCAAAGGTAACTCTACACCTACCCTTATACTTATAAATGATGAAAGATAAAACTATCATAATGAAGCTAATACAAAAATGGGATAAAATAGACTAAATAAGAGAAATATTAGAATGCTTCTGATTCTCTCACTGTGTTATCTTCAAAGTACTGAAGGTGAGAAGAGTCACACACACACACAAGGTGAATATACATAAAAAAAAAAAACTAAAAAAAACTATGCATTAGTTTCATATACCCATGAAAGTGAAAGGTTTTCAATTTCAGTAGTTGTCAATGATTGTCCTATTGGACTTAAGTTTTGGTGACTTCATTAGCTGTATTTAGCCATAAGTTAGTAAATAAGAGAATGTAAGACGTGAAGAACCCTTCTTGTTTAGCCTAGATGGAAGGATACCCCCAATAAGGATGTAGTATCAAACACCATAAAGACTTTTGGGGAAAATATATCTAACAAGGGATACTATGGGGAGTACCCCTCATAAAAGGATTCAAGGTAGTCCCTCAAAGAAAAAATTACCCAATATTTAATATAGATTCATCTTTTCTTTTGGTATCAAAACCATCCTTTATAAGCCACCAAAAATACTTGCTAAATAAGTACTTATAGAATAGGAATATCAGTAGATTGTAACTTAAAATTTGTTCTATAATAAAAGGAAAGTAGACCACTATTTCTTTGTGGATATAGATTATATTATCCCACATTGATTATTCTTGTATTATGGTTCTAATATGATGTTGGTGAATGAATAAGTATGTTATATTTTAAGTTTCCTATTTCTATTCAATCTATGGGAGATTTATGATGGTTTTTGAGTTAATCCATGCAAAGATAATGTGCCTATTTGGTCGAATTCTTTACATTCATCCAGAGATTTGAAGACCATATTTTGTGTTTCTTATATATTTTCATGTTGGTGTTATGAGATTATATGTTCTGCATCTTCAAGTGTTGTAGATATTTGTATCATGCTTTGAGCATGTTAGGTTGGCTTGCACTATTGACTCTCTTTTTTGGAGCTGAATTGAGTATTTTTGGCCCATGAGATAGCATTCATAGTTGAAGGTGATTATTTAAATGTGATAGGATGGTTCACTAACATCATGTGGTGCACTAACATGGTGTGGTGCACTAACATGTTGTATCTCGAGATGGGAAACAACTGATGTAATCACCAAAACCAAAAAATATTTTAGATTCACTGGAATTGTTTAAATGTCAACACACATATCATGAAGGCAACATGGCTGCAAATAGGCTGATGATGATGGGTCACTTTACTGAAAATATTATAATTTGGAACACCACCAAAGATCTCCCCCATGTAGCTCATGTGGAAATCACAAAGGATATTTCCAATCTTAGAAACAATGACACTTACACTTAAGCTTTATGATGAAAGGAAAGGCTATTTACTTCCTTTGTGGCTCGAGAATTGGGTTTTTGTCTTTGTCTTTATTTTTTTTTATCATTTCTATATATGTTATTTTTTTCCAAGGCTGTATTATATTTACAATATGGGAGGAGACTTAACCAAATTGATTCAGACTCTTGTGAGGAGTTAAAAAATAACTCATTTCTATGGTCCATTATTGAGGCAATTCATATGGACTACTATATGGAAGGAATGAAATATTTTAACCCAGCTCCGTCTAAGAAATTTACAGAGATTTGGGAAGATGGTAAGGTGAGAATTTCTAGTGTATCCTTAGTGGTTTCTATGGAAACTATGTCGACAACCACGAGTATGTTAGTTGAAGGAAAATTGATGCCTCATAACTCCAATAGTCACTACAAACTAGATTTGAAGTGGTTCCTCAACTCTAGCTAGAATGTCCATAGGTTGTAGAAATATTTAATAAACAAGAGCTTCCTAGAGAATACAAATATTTCACCATGGTTCTCATTAAATTCATTATGCTAGAGAGAATATTGAAAAGGTTTTACTCGCATCTCTTTCTAATGGTGATTTAATTTTTTTGAAATGTTAAGTTCAATTTCATCTACTAGATTTTTTCCTCTTTATGTCAATTTGTGGCCAAAGTGAAGAGAAAGGGTGGCCCTCCCTTTAATGAGGGTCACATTATTTACCTTTGTAATTTCCAACTTGTCCTTACTCCCAAGGTTGGTCCCGACCCATCCCTTACTGTTTAATTGAATAGCCCTATATTTACCCATGTTCATTCATTGCTCAAAATCCCTCTTGCTTGTGGGTCTACGAGAATCAACCCTCTAATGAATGACAAATGCAAGGCTCTAGGTATCTGATAGCCCAATAAATCATCGTGGTCATGTATGAGGATGCTACTTCCTCTTAATCTACTGAGTTTCCCTAGACTCTTGAAAATTATATTGGCGATTCCCCTTTCCAATCTATTAATACCTCCTCTCCTATTTCAACTCTTCTTGGCTATTTGAGAGATATTTCTATTCCCCATAGTATTAACCCTCTTAAGATAATAAATAATATCACTATTGAAGATCATTTCAACCTAGATAATTTCAATACATTATTTGGGTGATTCCCCTTCCCAATCTATTAATGCCTTCTCTCCTATTTCAACTCTTCTTGGCTATTTGAGATATCTTTCTATTCCCTAGATAATTACCCCTCCTAAGACAATGAAGAATTTTACTATTGAATATCATTTTGACCTAGATACTTGCAGTAGCAATGTGGAGGAATTGCATGTATTCTACAATAGAAAAAACATCATTTCTAAATGGCTTATTCTGCAGGTGTGAATTTCCAAGAAAAAGATAAATAGGTTAGAAGTCATCTCTAAGGCAAAGAAGAGGGTCAAAGGATGGACCCAGAGGAAGGGAGATGAGAGTATTAGGGGATCGACAAATGATTTTTCCTAGAAGCTCAATAATTGGGAAATTATGGAGGAAAAAAATCAAAGAGCTAAACAAATAGGTTCCAAATGAGGCGGAGAAGAACAAGATGGTTAGTGCACTGGCCAATGTTAAGGCCAACCAGTCCTAGCTTAGTAGAAAACTCCAAGATCTAGTTTACTACACTAAATAGATGATGGAAAAGACAACCCTCTCCCTCAATAACTTACAAAGAGAGTTGGAAGAAAATAAGGCTAAACATAGGAAAAGAGATAAAATCATGCAGGTGACTCTCAAAGATGATGGGGCTTTCATTGATGCTATTATTGGTCATCCTCCCAAGTGGTCTTCCTTCTTGGACAAGCTAAAGGGGATAAATGCATACTAGAAAGGGTTCTTATGCCCCCTTTACAATTTATGGTTAGCTGGTCCAATGTGCTTATTTTTTATTTTCTAGTTCAGTTTCTAGTATCTTTTCACCTTAGTTAGTTAGTAGTTTGAATTTTCTTCTTGCGAATTATTTTTGTATCATCTTTCTAGACTTGATGTTACATTAAATGTTGGGTTCAGGCCCTATCCATCTTGATTTAATAAGAACATGGTGTGATGCTTCATATATCTTTTATCCTTTGCAATTGCATTAGAGAAATCATTTTGTGAAAACTATATATGCTCTACATATTGCAACCAATTAGGACAACCTAATTGATAATATGTGTTTTCATTGATTATATATAAGGGATAATATCATTTAAAGGATTAAATATGGAGAATAAGTCATTGTGTGTAGTGTGGACTAAGTGAAAAGTTATACATTTGTAGATGAGAAGTAATGAATTTAGCTTCACATGTTTAGAAGGAAAAATATAATCATTATTATAGTGGATGTGCCCACCAATTGAGACATAATGATTTATTATAATAAGAATATGTTGTGTCTTGTCCTATCTTAGTGATCTTCAGTATCTACAAGTCCATGGTATCTTTCTCTATGGATTTTTTTTCTTTATCTTCTAATTCAAATCAAGATTACTAAAAAAATTTTATCTCAGAGCTGAAAACATTGTAATCAACTTTCATATATATTGATATAGTTCTCACTATTGTTTATCCAACATTGGAATTTCTATGTAAAAATATTTTTTTCAATGTGTGTTTTTATTTCTATTTGATTTATTTACTTCCAAACATGTGTTAATTAAATGAGCTAACCACTAATGTTAAGTTTCAATATATGCCAATTCACCCTCAATATCCAAATGCTTTCAACAATCAATATTAGAGAAAGGTTCCTTTAGGAACAATCTAACCGTTGGGGTGGAACTAGGATTTGAATACAACATTTTAATTTGAATAATAAAAGGATTTGGATACCATTAGACCACAAGGATGGTATGCTGATGTAATTATGGACTTTGAAGGATAATTGACTATTTCTCTCTCTAATTTAGAAGAATTTCAAGAAAAATAAATAAAGCAAAAGATCATATTATTTAGTTAAGATTCAAATCAAAGAATTAAAGAAGACTCTTTATAGTCTTGAAACAAAGCTACATATCAATCTAGAGAGTGCACTAAGATTGAAGAATAAGTTGTTACATTGATGAAGGAATTGAAAGATGTATAAGAAAAATTAAACAATAAAATGAAGCTCAAAGGTGATAGTGATATGCTTGATAAGATGCTAGGATATTAGAAACCATCCAAAAAATAAGGGGGTCTTTGTTTTAAGAAAGGATAAATCTCTAAGGCTCCAATAATTTAGGACAATGATAAGGAAAAGCTCAGTTATGAATCCAAGAAGACTAATGAAGATAAAAATAGGTTTTACTTTAGTTTCGAACAAGAGCTTCAAGAAGTTTACTCTTACTTAAACCTATCCTCCATCTTTCAATGGTAAATATTTTTCATGCAATAAGTTTGGATATAGAGATAGTGAATTCTGAAATTATAGATGATATCAACCTTTAAATCTTCAATTATATTCTTGTAAAAGTTTGGATATAAAGAAAATAAATACAAAAGTAGAATCATGATGATTGGAGTCATAAATGTAAATAATGGTAGAAATGTTTAATATCTGAAAGGTTACTATTATGTATGAATAAAAATTGAATATAAGATTTTTGAGTTAAAATATAATGTGAGAAGGATTGGAAGTGGTTTGCAACATGAAACTACATGCTACGATTATAAAATAGTTGCGACATATTGTTGGGATATTTAGAGGAAAGAATGAGAAGATGTCTATTCATATTAAGAAGATTAATGAAAATAAGGAAAAAAGAAAAGTTATAGAAGACATGGATGAGGAAGTACTTTGAGAAAAAAAAAAAAAAAAGGAGACAACAAAAAGTACTTGTTGCATCGCATGGTGGTGCAAATGTTTCCTCTTGAAACTTAAACAAAGGGTATTGTTTGAGAGGGAGATTTGATTAAAGAATTGTTGAACCCTCTTTATAATTCATATGATAGATATTTTTCCACATGGAAGATATTGTGAAGGTCTTTTTGGAGCATTTCATGTGATTTGGCCAAGTAGCTAGATTTTTGCATCAAAATATGAAGTTTCCCAAGGAGGTGTCATCACCCTCATCTTGCGATGTTGGCAATCTTCTATTTGGTTGCTTGGTTAGATCTTACTCAGTAAATTGTGTGGGTCCTCATGCTAGTTGATAATTATTCTTTTGGGATAATTAATGTTAAAATTATCAATGATGCTATGGAAAGATAACATTTTTGGTGGTGGATTGTAGATTCTTTGTCATTGGCTACTTGGGTTTTGTGTAAATAATTTAATATGGTTGTTGTGTCCACATATAAAGAAGGGTTATTTCCTTGATGTCGGAAAAAGTTAGAGAAAGAGAAGTGTTATTTTACATATGTAATATAAATTGTGTCTTTTCAACTGTAATACATTTTTTTCCTTTCACAGGGTTTCTAGCACACTTGGAATAATAAAAAAGATGGTTCTAACAAAATTGTTAAATGGTTTGATCATTTCATGATTCCATATGAATATTTTTTCTCTTTTGAGGAATATCAAGAGTTACTTATTTACCTCTCACTAAGGTAACCTTGTCAGACCACTATCCTAGTTTTAAACAATTTAGCATTGAATGGAAACTTTGTCAGGTACACCCATCAAAATCCCAAATTTTTAAAACCTCTTTGTTCAATCATCCACCCATGCTGGTTCACATTCAAAGGGTTTGAAATTTATAAAAAAAAATTGCACTACCAGCTAGGTATATTATGTGGTTCAATGATGTTATCCAACAAAAATCTCGATATCTCTACATTTATGTTAGAAAACCTTGCATGTACCATTGGCTATTATATGAGGATATTAGTTAGGATTACATCATATCACTACTACTCTTGTTGCTAACCCTTTCTAACTAGACTGACAAGTTTAGATTTCTTCTAGCTTCACTTCCATAGAAAAATTGTTGATAGCTAGGTTATGTGAATCCCAAATCAAATCTAGATGTCACTTTCTTAAAGTAAAGGATTATGCCTCTAATTTTTTTTATAGATCTTAGGGTACCTCACTCTTCACCTTGCATTAAAGAGATCAAAATAAGGAAAAATAGTGCGCTCTAAGATAACATATATCGACATTATGAGAAGGTGTTCAATATGTAGGGAAATTCCATGAGAATGAGATTAGGCCACGAGGGAATGTATTTCAATTATACCCTCTAAGATATTTAAGTCTTAAAATATTTTACAAGATAAATTAATTACCCTTGAAGACCTCAAAGAATCTTTTTATCCATGCTTCATAAAAAAACCTTTGGCTATGACAGATTTCCTAGTGAATTCTATAAATCCCTATGGTTGCATGTTGTCCCTGACCTGTAGAATGTATACCTGGAACCTTTCCATTCATAATATCTTGCTTAGCTTATTAACAAGGGAAATATAAATTTCAAGCATATAAAATGTGATCAAAAATAAATTTACAATTGGAGGAATTTCAGTTCACTCAATATCTCTGATGCAGGGCCTTCCGTAGGTCATAATCTCATATAGAAACTTCCGGAGGTCATAAATTTTGACTCAGGTCTAGGTTTTTGCTGAAATTTTTTAGGTACATGCCTCAAGTGGTGGCATTTGTTTTTCTGATGATCTCAAATGGATTGGGGTCCATTTTGGCACATTTTTGGGAGCTAAAAGTTTCATCTAGGGCTCCGAAATCAACTTTTAGTATTTTTTCTCTAGTTTTTAGGAAGTTATGTTTTGTAATAAATCCAGAGATATGTTTCTAATCTTGAATATTAGTTGGCAATTCATTCTAACTTGGTTGAGGGCATGTTTAGGAAAAAACTCAGCTTTTTAGGTGTTGTTTCGAAAATTACCAAAAATGGCAAAAAACAACTATGGGAAAAAAATGCCAAAAAGGGTAATTTTTGAATTTCTTGTTTTTCTAGTTTTTGGTTACTTAAGACTTTGCAGTGAATTATAGAGATAGTCATTGATGAATGAACAATATTGAAGGTTTCCAATCTGTATTTTTATCTGGTAATTGAATTTTATTCTTAACATACGACTGTGTGCTACATCATTTGGTATCAGAGCAGGAAGATGGCTGGGAGAGGAAGAGGAAGAGGAAGAGGAGGTGTCATGCTGATGCAAAGATTAATGATGGATATGTAGAGGCAAATTGAATGACTCAGTGAGTGAATAGATAATCAAGAAATACGAGGGAATGAATCTGATGAAGAGGAAAACCGAAGAGGTGCTTACCAAAATGAAGAAAATATAGAAGAAAGGTTGGAAGAAATGAGCTATGAAGATAGAGTTCTCAGGGCTTTGCAAGGAAGGAGTGAAGCAATCAAGATTGACATTTCAGACTATGCTAGTAGTCTTAAGCCAAAAGAATTAATAGACTGGTTGAACGAGATGGAGAATTTTTTTGAATGGAAGCCTTTGACACAAGAGAAGAAGATGAAGTTTGTATGCACAAAATTAAAGGGACATGCAATGATATGGTGGGATAATCTCCAAAAGGAACAAACTAGAAAGGGAAAAGAAAAGATTAAAACATGGAGCAAGATGGACAAAAAGCTCAAGGAAAAAATTCTTACCCATGGATTATTCACAAACCCTCTTTCGTAGGTTCCAAAATTTGAAGAAAAACTTGTCTTCAGTGAAAGACTATACAAATGAATTCTAAAAGCTATCCATGCACATAGAGCTTCAAGAAAATAATGAGAAGATGGCTGCTAGATATATGAATGATCTAAAATTCTCCATCTAGGATGAATTGAGCATGCATCGTGTCAACAGTAAGGAGGAAGCCTACCAACTAGTCGTAAAGGCTGAATAAAAGTAGAATAGGAAATATATCTGAATGAATAGAGGTGGTCAAAAGGGTACCTCAACTCTATTTCGGGGAGGTTCTAATAATGGTAGGGGAGATTTTCTTCAAGGGTTTGAAAAAAATATAGACACCAGGCAAGATCATCCAAATCAACAAAGAGGAAGGATGTTTCAGAGAGGATGAGGCTACGGAGGTGGAAGAGGCTGGGAAAACTAGAGAAGGCCTTTCACTTCTTTTAGGTGTGGAGAAGAAGGACACAGAGCCTTTGAATGCTCAAATTATAAAGTGCCAGAAAGAAATCAAGGAGGATAATCTAGAGTGAACCTGGTTTAGCCATAACTCATAAAAGCAAGAATAGAACAAGAAGTCCTACCAGATGTGGAAGAAACTCTCATGATGAGGAGATTGATGATCATTCCAAAGAAGGAAGAAGTCCCTGTAAAGAACTTTGATGATTCGTGGCTTCGAGCCAACATCTTCAAAATTAGATGCACTTCTGGCGGAAAGGTATGCCAAGTTATTATTGATGGGGATAGTTGTGAGAATATGGTAGCTAAGGAAATGGTTTAAGAAAGGAAATGAGGTTACTATTGATAAAAGATGTCTAGTTAGGTTTACTATAGGAAAATTATATAAGGATGAGATATGGTGTAATGTTATTACTATGGATGCTTGTCATATTCTATTGGGAAGGCCATGACAGTATGATAGGAAGATCATGCATGATGGAGAGAAAAATACATATACCTTCTGGAAAGATGGCTCTAAAGTGACTCTCTTACCACTTAAGGATGAAAGGAAGAACGAGAACATTTTGTCTGCAAAGGATGTTGTCAAAGAAATGAAGGTGATAGGTTGGTGTTGTGCATTGGTTGTAAAAAGAGGAGAAGAACCAGCAGACATAATACCACATGATGCAGTAAAGATACTAGAAGAATTTTCTGATGTTATTCCAAATGAGCTACCTAATGGTCTCCCACCAAAAAGGGATATACAACACCACATTGATTTGATTCCTGGGGAAACTATTCCTAATCAAGAAGCTTATCGAATGAACCCAACACAACATGCAAAGCTCAACAAACAAGTAATAGAACTAGTTGAGAAAGCCCTGGTTAGAGAAAGCATGAGCCCATGTGCTATGCCTACATTGTTCACTTTGAAAATATATGGAATGTGGAGGATGTGTACTAGCAGTAGAGTAATTAATAAGATTACTATCAATTATCAGTTTCCTATTCCTCATATAGAGGATATGATGGATGAATTAGCAGGGGCCAAATACATCGGCAAGATTGATCTATGAAGTGGATACCACTAGATTCAAATTCATGAAGGAGATGAGTGGAAGATAACTTTTAAGACTAGGGATGGCTTGTATGAATGGATGGCAATGCCATTTGGGCTTTCTAATGCACGAAGTACATTCATGAGATTGATGAATACTTTCTTATGACCCTACATTGGTAAGTTTCTTGTTGTTTATTTTGATGACATTCTAATTTATAGAAAAAATAGAGAAAATCACCTGCAACACTTGAGGCTCATCCTGAGTCTACTAAGGAAAGAGAAGCTCTGTGAAAATTTAAAGAAGTGCAGATTCATGCAAAATAGTTTGACTTTTCTATGCTTTGTCATTTCTGAGGATGGTGTTCAGATGGACCTAGAAAAGGTCAAGGAAATCCTAGACTGGCCTAGTCCATCCAACATTATAGGGGTAAGGAGTGTTCATGGCTTTGCAACCTTCTATAGAAAGTTTATTCAAAATTTTAGCAATATTATAGCACCCATAACAGATTATACAAAAGGAAGGGAATTCACATGGACAACAAATGTTGAGAAAAGTTTCAAATTCATGAATAGGTGTTGTTCTTAGCCAGGAAGGTAAACCAATAGCTTTTTTTAGTGAAAAGTTGAATGATGTGAGAAAGAACTATTATACCTATGATTTAGAATTTTATGCTATTGTTCAAGCCTTAAGGTATTGGAGGCATTATTTGGTCCCACAAGAATTTTTATTATTTACAGATCATTTGTCCTTGAAATATGTGAACACACAAAACAAATTCAATAGTAGGCATGCTAAATGGGTGTCTTTCTTCCAAGGGTATAATTTTGTTTTGAAGCATAAGTCTGGAAAGCAGAATCAGGTTGTTGATGCCCTAAGTCAGCATGTTACACTAATCACTACAATGGAAACATAGGTCATTGGTTTTGATTCTATTAAAGTTTTGTATGGGGCTGATGCTGATTTTTGGGAAATTATAGAGCAGATTAAAGAGCCAACAACTAGTCTTTCAGATCACATGAGAGGAGAATAATTTATGCAGGATGGTTACCTCTTTAGAGGAAATTTTTTTTTGTATACCAGGTGGTTCCATGAGGGACAATATTATCTAAGAATTTCATAGTGGTGGTTTGGCTGCTCACTTTGGGAAGGACAAGACAATAGCCTTGGTTGAAGATAAATACTATTGGCCAAAACTGAAAAGGGACATTACTAAGTATGTGGTAAGGTGCAGAATCTGTCGAGTGGCTAAGAGTCACTCCCAAAACATAGGCTTGTATACACCTCTACCTATACCCATCGAGCCATGGATAGATGTGAGTATGGATTTTGTATTGGGTCTTCCCCACACCCAAAGAGGTATAGATTCTATCTTTGTAGTTGTTGATAGATTCTCTAAGATGGCTCATTTTATTGCTTGTAAAAAAACTAATCATGCAACAAGGATAGAAAATTTATTTTTTTCAAAAGTTGTTAGACTCCATGGCATTCCAAAGACTATCACATCTGACAGGGATACTAAATTTTTGAGTCAATTCTGGAGGACATTATGGAAAAAGATGGGAACATAGTTGCAGTTTAGCAGTGCCTATCATCCCTAAATTGATTGACAAACTTAGGTAGTCAATCAGAGTTTGGGAAACTTGTTACGGTGCACTATTGGTGATAAGCTCAAGCAGTGGGACCTAGCATTTCCTCAAGCAGAGTTCACTTACAATAGTTCTGTTAATAAATCAACTCAAAAATCTCCTTTTCATATTGTACATGGTAAGAATCCTTAGGGTGTTTTGGACTTTGTACAACTCCATGTGCAAGACTAAATTAGCGATGATGGGGAAGCATTTGCTGAACACCTTGAACAACTTCAACAAGATGTGAGGAGTAAATTGTAGGATAGTAATGAGCGATATAAGGCTGCTAAAGATGTCAGTAGAAGGAGACAAATATTTAATGCAGGTGATTTGGTGATGATGTACTTGAGGCGTGAGAGATTTCCCACTAGCACATCTCATAAGGTGAAATACAAAAACATAGGTCCTTGCCAAATCTTAAAGAAGATCAATGATAATGCTTATGAGGTTTGTCTATTGGATGAGCTGGATATTTCTCCTATCTTTAATGTTTCTAATTTATATGCATTCCATGGCGAACTATCTTAGCCAGCCAGTACAAATGAGGTGGATTGGCATCACCACCTTCCAAGAAAAAAGAAGGAAAAGATTGCCCACATTCTGGACAAGCAGTCTACAATCACCTGGAATGGTCATTACAATAGGTACTTGATTCAGTGGGAGGGATGACCAGCAACAGATAGGACCTGGATCTCAGAATGGGAAGTGATGAAACTAGACCCCACAAAGTTGTAGTAGTTCATAAACAACCACTTAGAAGAGCTGCATGCCTTTAAAGAAGGGGAGAATGATGTAGGGCCTTCCATATATCATAATCTCATACAGAAACTTTTAGAGGTCATAACTTTTGACTCAGGTTTGGGTTTTTGCTAAAAATTTTCAAGTGCGTGCCTCAGGTGGTGGCATTTGTTTTACCAATGATCCTAAATTGATTGGGGTCCATTTTAGCACATTTTCAAGAGCTGAAAGTTTCATCTAGGGCTCTGAAATTAGCTTTTAGTGTCTTTCTCTAGTTTTTAGAAAGTTACGTTTTGTAATAAATCCGGAGATATGTTTCTAATCTTAGATATTAGTTGGCAATTCATTCTAACTTGGTTGAGGGCATGTTTAGTCAAAAACTCAACTTTTTAGGTGTTGTTTCAAAAATTACCAAAAATGGCAAAAAAGACCTATGGGAAAAAATTGCGAAAAAGGGTATTTTGTCAAATTTCTTATTATTCTAGTTTTTGGTTACTTAAGAGTTTTCAGTGAATTGTAGAGACAGTCAGTGATGAATGAACAATATTGAAGGTTTCCAATCTATGTTTTTATCTAGTAATTGAATTTTATTGTTAACAGAGGACTGTGTGCTACATCATTTGGTATCCAAGAAGGAAGATGGTTGGGAGAGGAAGAGGAAGAGGAAGAAGAGGTGTCACGCCAATGAAAACATTAATGATGCATTTTCAGAGGTATATTGAATGACTCAGTGAGTGAATAGATAATCAACGAATACAAGGAGGGAATGAATATGATGATGAGGAAAACTAAAAAGGTGTTGACCAAAATGAAGAAAATATCAAAGAAAGGTTGGAAGAAATGAGATATGAAGATAGAGTTCTCAAGGCTTTGGAAGGAAGGAATGAAGCAATCAAGATTGATGTTTCAGACTATGCTGGTAGTCTCAAGCTAGAAGAATTATTAGACTGGTTGAACGAGATGGGGAAATTTTTTGAATGGAAGCCTATGATAGAAGAGAAGAAGATGAAGTTTGCATGCACAAAATTAAAGGGACATGCAATGATATGGTGGGATCACCTCCAAAAGGAATGAACTAGAAAGGGAAAAGAAAATATTAAAACATGGAGCAAGATGGAGAAAAAGCTCAAGGAAAAAATTCTTACCCATGGATTATTCACAAACCATCTTTCACATGTTCCAGAATTTGAAGCAGAGCTTGTCTTCAGTGCAAGACTATATAAATGAATTCTATAATCTATCCATGTGCATAGAGCATTAAGAAAATAATGAGCACATGGCTGATAGATATATGAATGGTCTAAAATTCTCCATCCAGGATGAATTGAGCATGCATCATGTCAACAGTATGGAGGAAGCCTACCAACTAGCCCTAAAGGCTAAAGAAAAGTAGAATAGGCAATATATCTAGAGGAATAGAGGTGGTCGAAGGGGTACCTCAACTCCATTTCGGGGAGTTTCTAATAATGGTCGGGGAGATTCTTTAAAAGGGTTTGAAAAAAATATAAACACTAGGAAAGATCCTCCAAATCAAGAAAGAGGAAGGGGGTTTCAGAGAGGATGAGGCTACGGAGGTGGAAGAGGCTATGAAAACTAGAGAAGGCCTTTCACTTGTTTTAGGTGTGGAGAAGAAGGACATAGATCCTTTGAATGCTCAAATTATAACGTGCCAGAAAGAAATCAAGGAGGACAATCTAGAGTGAACCTGGTTCAGCCAGAATTCATAGAAGTAGGAATAGAACAAGAATTCCTACTAGATGAGGGAGAAACTCTCATGATGAGGAGATCGATGATCATTCCAGAGAAGGAAGAATTCTGTGTAAAGAACTTTGATGACTCATGGCTTCAAACCAACATCTTCAAAACTAGATGCACTTCTGGTGGAAAGGTATCCCAAGTTATTATTGATGGGGGTAGTTGTGAGAATATGGTAGCTAAGTAAATGGTAGAGAAATTAAATCTGCAATGTGACAAGCATCCTCATCCTTACCGTATTGCATGGTTTAAGAAAGGAAATGAGGTTACTATTGATAAAAGATGTCTGGTTAGGTTTACTATAGGAAAAATCTATAAGGAAGAGATATGGTGTGATGTTATTGTTATACACTAAGTTTGCACCCTTGTCTCAAGCTCTCGTAGTCTTGATAACCTAGTATAACATGGGAATCATCTCCAGGTTGTGGGACCTATGCTAACTGAGATGAGACCTCCAGGTTCTAGGCTGGCTCCTCTTGGATAATCACCCTAATTTGCTTCTAGACATGCAAAGTAAACTTGAGGGGAAAAGGGATAGAAGGAATGCTTGAAAGGGAAATGACTTGAAAGCAAACTACCTACTAGGTGATACACTAAAATTAGGGTTTGGATCTCAGTATAGAGGAATGGAACCAATGAAAGGCTTAGGTAGGTCTAGTAGGTCAAAACTTATTGAATAGGCTTGCATAAGTGTTTCATAGGAGGGCTTGAGCATAAGACACAACCTATAACCTACAAGCAGACATTCACCTCTACAACTCGGTGTAGGATTGAGACAAGACTGTTAGGGGGTTGAAGTATACCCACAAAAACATCTAAATTAGATCAAACACAATAACACACAAAATTATAGAAAGCAAGAGGGATCAGGAACCCTAAGATATCACTGAAAATGTCATATACTTCAATCCAATAAGAGATAATTCAAACAAGGAAACATAGGGACATGAAGGATTGTCACAAAATACCTTTGCAATATTTTAATTATCAATGGGAGAAATACAACTGTATAAGCCAGAGGGTAGAGATGATACCACATATGACCTTTAAGAAAAGATGAATTTCTTTTTACAATTGTCCAACTTTGATCCCAAAAGCTCCAAAATTACAATATATACATCCTCCTTGCACGCAGGCAACGGTCAAAAATCTAACTAGGGTTAGAGAATTTTACATTAGAATAATGACAAACCCTAGTTTTGTCAATTCTGATCATTAATAATTCTTTGTAACATCATAGCCGATCAGATATTCTTTGAGTGCCCCTCCCTATACTTTATAATCAGCTTGCAGACAAGCAACCTGGACTCATCTACCTCTTTTCACAAAGTCTCAACATGAATGCACTGATTTGGTACTCCCAGAAAACAAGAAATGACCAAAGACAGCCACCCAGACTCCTGTCATCATCTTCCCCAACTGCAATCATCCTTGAAACATAAATTTTTAGCTACCCATTTTGTCGCAACCAATCATTGGATCAAAACCTAGCAAAAAACCCTGCAAAGAAATATTTAAAATTTGAATATTAACGGCTAACTGGGTGGTGCCACACTTTTCTTCTATTGACGATTGACGTTTAAACCTCAATCTTCTTTTAAAACATGACTGTTAGATCCTCTTATTTTCTCAAGAACCATTCATCTACAGGATTAACCCCAAGTCCATGTCGGGTTACCTTTTCCCTTCAGTCATAGAGTCATTTAAAACTTTAGTTGACCCCGGTTAAATCTGGCGAACCTAAGAAACCCTTTAGTCACTGATTCACTTAATGTTCTCTAACCTTAGGCCCAAATTGCCACATGTCAAACCCTCATTCACTTCATTCACCTTATAAGAAAACACCTCAACTCTTCCCTGACATCGGACCCACTTAAGATAAGATTCTAATCCAACGACAGGTGCAAGATCTCATACCCTTCGAATATTCTTTGAGATCATACGCCTGCCATAGATCCTCATTAAGCTGTGACCCCACTGACACATCAGTCCACCTAGAAGTCCTCATCAGAATGCGGCAACCAATCACACTCAAGCACATCAGCAAACAAGGACCCACTGACGAACCCCTAACAAAAAAGCAAGATCAATGGCAGGTGCATGATCACATGTGTCAGAAAGATTCCTTGCAAACATGCACCATCCGTTGATCCTCTGCAGATGTTAGAGTTTTTTAAAATGCTAGAAACCTGGTCCCACTGACACATTGTCAAATCACTACCATGTGGACCAATGAGAAGCCACCGTTTGTGTACACGTAGCAGTGGACCCGCCAGGCATGAAGAGTTACATCACTAATGAAAATCAACGGTCATCTTATAATCACATACCTCTGACACATTTCATGAGAACACACACCAACCATAGATTTCCAAGCTTTTGATATCCCTGGGCCCGTTGACAAAAATACAAGTCATCATCCCTTGACCAATAGGAAGCCTCCATGTAGGACGACGTGGCATTGGACCCACCTAGCAAATGAAGTGCTACACAAAAGGGAAGATCGATAGCTATCGCAAGATCACAAGGAATCCTCTGAGGCTATGCAATCCCGTGACAACCGTCAGATGTAGAATCTTGGTCTTAGCCGCTAAGCAGAGACCGCCAACCAAAAAGGTAACCGCTTTCCAAATCGTAAAGGGTTAAGGGGTTAACCACCGGGAATCAGACATTTAGCGATTGAAGGTTTTTAAAATGCACATGTGAAATTGGGACCTTTAAGCTACCAATAAAGTAACAAAGAAATATAATAGGCCAAAGGCTTTTCTAACACAATGGCTAGTTTTATGAATATTTAAGGGTTTTTGCACCTAGCTAGAGACCTAGAAACAGTTGCAGAGACTAGAGGGAAAAAGATAAAGCCATGAAATTTTGCAGAGTGCTTGGCAGGGTTAAAACAGGAACCTGGGGATAGATATTTGCCAAATTTGCATGCATATGAAAATTAGGGTAACAATTATTCCTATGGATGCTTGTCATATTCTATTGGGAAGGCCATGGCAGTATGATAGGAAGATCATGCATGATGGAGAGAAAAATACATATACCTTTTGGAAAGATGGCTCTAAAGTGGCTCTCTTACTACTTAAGGATGAAAGGAAGAATGAGACCATGTTGTCTGCAAAGGATGTTGTCAAAGAAATGAAGGTGACAGGTTGGTGCTATGCATTGGTTGTAAAAAGAGGAGAAGAACTAGCAAACATAATACCACATGATGCAGTAAAGATACTAGAAGAATTTGTTGATGTTATTCCAAATGAGCTACTTCACGGTCCCCCACAAAGGAGGGATATACAACACCACATTGATCTGATTCCTGGAGCAACTCTTCCTAATCAAGAAACTTATCAAATGAACCCAACACAACATGCAGAGCTCAACAAACAAGTAACAGAACTAGTTGAGAAAGGCCTGGTTAGAGAAAGCATGAGCCCATGTCTTGTGCCTACATTGTTGACTCTAAAAAAGATGGAATGTAGAGGATGTGTATTGATAGTGGAGAAAATAATAAGATTACTATCAAGTATCGGTTTCCTATTCATCGTATAGAGGATATGATGGATGAATTAGTAGGGGCCAAACACTTCAGCAAGATTGATCTATGAAGTGGATACCACCAGATTTGAATTCATGAAGGAGATGAGTGGAAGATAGCTTTTAAGACTAGGGATGGCTTGTATGAATGGATGGTTATGTCATTTGGGGTTTCTAATGCACCAAATACATTCATGAGATTGATGAATACTATCTTACGACCCTACATTGGTAAGTTTCTTGTTTATTTTGATGACATCCTAATTTATAGAAAAAATAGAGGAGATCACTTGCAACACTTGAGGCTCATCCTGAGTGTACTAAGGAAAGAGAAGCTCTGTGCAAATTTAAAGAAGTGCAAATTCATGCAAAATAGTTTGACTTTTCTGGACTTCATCATTTTTTAAGATGGTGTTCAGATGGACCTAGAAAAGGTCAAGGAAATCCTAGACTAGCCTAGTCCATCCAGCATAATAGGGGTAAGGAGTTTTTCATGGCTTGGCAACCTTCTATAGAAATTTTATTTGAAATTTTAGCAGTATTGTAGCCCCCATAACATATTGTAAGAAAGGAAGGGAATTCACATGGACAACATATGCTGAACAAAGTTTCAAATTCTTGAAGAAAAACGTAACTGAAGCTCCTATATTGGCACTTCCAAATTTTGATAAAGTATTTGAAGTACAGTGTGATGCTTCCCATGTTAGAATAGGTGGTGTTGTTCTTAGCCAAACAGGTAAACCAATAGCTTTTTTTAGTGAAAAGTTGTATGATGTAAGGAAGAACTATTCTACCTATGATTTAGAATTTTATGCTATTGTTCAAGCCTTAAGGCATTGGATGCATTATTTGGTCCCACAAGAATTTTTATTGTTTATAGATCATTTGGCCTTGAAATATGTGAACACACAAAAGAAATTGAACAGTAGGCATGCTAAATGGCTATCTTTCTTCCAAGGGTATAATTTTGTTTTGAAGCATAAGTCTGGAAAGAAGAATCAGGTTGTTGATGCCCTAAGTCAGCGTGTTACACTAATCACTACAATGGAAATAGAGCTCATTAGTTTTGATTCTATTAAAGTTTTGTATGAGGCTGATGCTAATGTTTGGGAAATTATAGAGCAGATTAAAGAGCCAACAACTAGTCTTTCAAATCACATGAGAGGAGAATACTTTATGCAGGATGGTTATCTCTTTAGAGGAAAACAACTTTGTATACCAAGTGGTTCCATGAGGGACAATATTATCTGAGAATTTCATAGTGGTGGTTTGGCTGCTCACTTTGGGAACGACAAGACAATAGCCTTGGTTGAAGATAAATTATAGTAGCCAAAACTAAAAAGGGACATTACTAAGTATGTGGCAAGGTAAAGAATCTGTCAAGTGGCTAAGGGTCACTCCCAAAACATAGGCTTGTATACACCTCTACCTGTACCCATCGAGCCATGGATAGATGTGAGTATGTATTTTGTATTGGGGCTTCCCCACACCCAGAGAGGTATAGATTCTATCTTTGTAGTTGTTGATAGATTTGTCTAAGATGGCTCATTTTATTGCTTGTAAAAAAACTAATGATGCCACAAGGATAGCGAATTTTTTTTTTATAGAAGTTGTGAGACTCCATGGCATTCCAAAGACTATCACATCTAAGAGTGATACTAAATTTTTTAGTCATTTTTGGAGGACCTTATGGAAAAAGATGGGAACAAAGTTGCAGTTTAGCAGTGCCTATCATCCCCAAACTAATGGACAAATTTAGGTAGTCAATGAGAGTTTGGGAAACCTGTTATGGTGCATTGTTGGTGATAAGCCCAAGCAGTGGCACCTGGCATTTCCTCAAGTAGAGTTTGCTTACAATAGTTCTATCAATAAATCAACTGGAAAATCTCCTTTTCAGATTGTATATGGTAAGAATCCTCAGGGTGTTTTGGACCTTGTACAACTCCCTATGCAAGACCAAATTAGCGATGATGGGGAAGCATTTGTTGAACACCTTCAACAAATTCAACAAGATGTGAGGAGTAAATTGTCAGATAGCAATGAGCGATATAAGGTTGCTGCAGATGTCAGTAGAAGGAGACATATATTTAATGCAAGTGATTTGGTGATGGTGTACTTGAGGCATGAGATATTTCCCACTGGCACATATCATAAGCTGAAATACAAAAAGATAGGTCCTTGCCAAATCTTGAAGAAGATCAATGATAATGCTTATGAGGTTTGTCTACCAGATGATCTGGACATTTCTCATGTCTTTAATGTTTATGATTTATATGCATTTCATGGACAACTATCTGAGCCAGCCAGTGTAGATGAGGTGGATTGGCATCACCACCTTCCAAGCAAAAAGAAGGAAAATATTGCCCATATTCTGGACAAGCAGTCTACAGTCACCCGTAATGGTCATTACAATAGGTACTTGATTTAGTGGGAGGGATTACCAGCAATAGATAACGCCTCGATCTCATAATGGGAAGTGATGAAATTAGACCCCACAAAGTTGCAGAAGTTCATAGACAACCACTTGTAGGAGCTGCATTCCTTTAAAGAAGGGGAGAATGAAGTAGGGCCTTCTGCAGGTCATAATCTCATACAAAAACTTCCAAAGGTCATAACTTTGACTCAGGTTTGGGTTTTTACTAAAAAATTTTGGCTGCTTGCCTCAAGTGGTGATATTTGTTTTTCCAGTGATCTTAGATCATTTGGGATCCATTTTAGCACATTTTTTGGAGCTAAATCAGCTTTTAGTTTTTTTCTCTTATTTTTAGAAAGTTATGTTTTGTAATAAATCCGAAGATATGTTTCTAATCTTAGATATTAGTTGGAAATTCATTCTAACTTGGTCGAGGGCATGTTTAGGCAAAAACTCAGCTTTTTAGGTGTTGTTTCAAAAATTACGAAAAATGGCAAAAAACACCTATGGGAAAAAACTACCAAAATGGGTAATTTTTGGATTTCTTATTTTTCTAGTTTTTGGTTACTTAAGAGTTTGCAATGAATTGTAGAGATAGTTAGTGATGGATTAACAATATTGAAGGTTTCCAATCTGTGTTTTTATCTAGTAATTGAATTTTATTGTTTACAGAGTACTGTGTGCTACATCAATCTCCTTTAAAATTATCTCTAAAGTATTGGTTCTTAAGGTTCACTATATCCATTTGTAGAGTTTTTTTCTTACCAAGTTATAGTAACGAATGGGCCCATTTTCCTAAATGAAATATTAGTTTTGTTAAAAAAAAAATTCTAAAGCCTAAAATTGCATTGAATGGTGTTTTATTATTTCTATACTTCAAGCCTTAGGGTTTTGGCCCCCTAATTTATTCAATCCATGCAAATTGTTTGTGGGGATGCTTCGGCCTATATAATAATTAATAGATATCGAAGGAATCCCCATAGTGAGGGGGCCAAATTATATTGTTTCCTTAATTTTTTCCTTGATTTCAAATAGGAATATAGAGTGTGTGAAGAGAATATGAGCATGGGAGTTATGGACCAAGATAGTATTTTTCATTGATGGATGTTGTCATCAATGAAAAGGGGGCTATTGTTGAAAGAGAGAGAGCTTACTTCAATTGTAGAGGTAATGTTTTAGTTTCTATCTTTGTAGAGTTGTTGATGTTTCAGTATGGTTTTCATTGATGGAAACATATTTATTTGGCAGTTAGTTTTGTGCTCAATAGTTATGATATGTTACAAATGTCATTTTTAGGATCTAATGGTTTAGAGGTTGGTGTTTGAAAAGGTTAGTGCTTAGATAAAATATGTTTCGGTAATCTAGTTAGTAATGTTTTGTGTCTAACAGTGGTCCATAATTATCTATTGTTCTAGATATAATATTCGTAGTTTGGTTTTTCATCAATCATTTCTATATCTTTTGATATTTTTATTTGTTTCATGTTAATATTTTTTGGAGGTATGGTTGCTAACTATTTTATTTCTTCTTGGACTCTAGTAATCATGGTGTTCGGATAATGTGTTGTTTGGTCAAGGCAATGTGTCTAGTGTGGTCCACTTTTCATTCATCCCCACTGTAGGAACATTTAGTATGGAATTATTTCAAATTATGTTTTGATGGATGAATTGATGATTTCATATTTTAAAGATCAATATAAATAAGAATATAATTGTAATAGAAAGGGGATTGTGAAAAGATAATTAAAAACAAAATTTCTTAGATATTGTGTAACTTTATGTGAAAGTATGAAGTTGAGTTGTGATCAGAGCATGTGTGCTATTATTATTAGTCAATGGATCTAGTTAGCCATTTTTTTCTTTTGGAAATTGTGCTTCAATGGTGAATTTACTTTTTCATTCTTCTTCTTGAATACAGTGAGCTCTTCTATGAAGTAGTGCAACTACAATGAGAATTTTTTCCATAGTAATAGGTGATGAACAATAATATATTAATTTTTAATAATTATACAAATCCACTCCAATGTGGGGCACCATAGGAAAGAACCAAGCTAAGAAAACCTATGGTCTCACCAAGACTATAATAGTTTAGTTTAAATGACATATCTAGTACCTCATTTCTTTAATTAACAAGATAGTGAAAATAAATTAGAGGTGAGGGAGTACACATCCTCATTTACATACTTGAGAAAATTAAAGGAAATTTAAGAGGGGATAAACCTCCTATTTTACAACACTATTATAATACACTCTACAAATTTTGATACTATTATACATCATATACAACTTGAGCCCTAATTACATGAGGAATACATAAATATTACATCTCTCTC